>CM034298.1:56302104-56515600 GCA_019925795.1 Dendrobium chrysotoxum | reverse complement strand
TATTAGGAAAGTGGATTTATTTAATTCAAAAGATTTGATTTGTTATTTCTTTTGAATTAAATAATTAATGTCTTTATTTTAGGAAGTTTTTAAAGGAGGTGAAGAGGGCTATTTAAAGGGCATGAAGGGGTTAAGGTGGGGAGGCTTGATTTATGTTTTCTTGGAGTTCTCTTGGGTGTTGTGGGCTCTAGACTTCTTATCTAGAGACTGGGAGAGAACGATCCTCCTCTCGAATTGAGGTTTAATTGTATCTTTGTTTCATTCTTGCTTCGCTTTGCTTTTTATAAAGACTATCTATTGTTTGATTGCTTTTTCCACCAAAATATTCTTGCGTTTTCTCGCTGTTTTACCAAATTTTGTAGGTTTGCTTGCGAACTCAAGTATTTCCCATTAGGGTTACTTGCGAACTCAAGTATTTCCTATCAAATTGGTATCAAAGCATTGTTCCGGGACCCTTATGGGCTGAATTTTACCAAAGTTTAGCGGCGATTTTTGGATCGGGAAAAGAAATTTTGCTGAATTCTTTATCTAATATCCAGAATTTTGTATGGCGACCAAGAAAGTTGACGCATTGGAAGAAAGATTTGAAGGAGAAATGAGCCAAATCAAAGCCACAATGGAAGATCAACTCTCATCCGTAGAAGGCAAGGTGTCGTCGATGGAAGACAAAGTTTTCGATCTTCATCTAATGATGAAGAAGATCTTCGAAAATCAAATTCAAATGATGACATCGGAGGCAAAGGGGCCAGTGGGGAGAACTACGAATTCTGATGTTCGTAGGAGGGAAAGCGAGGGAGAAATCATGGAGGAAAGAGGGGAAAGGTATGGAGAGAGACGTAGGGAACATGGGGAAAGGGGGGCTGGTTGGGAGAGAAAAGAGGGGCATTATGGAAGGAAGGTTGCTGAATTTGGAGAAAAGAGGGGAGAAAGTGAAGAAGGGTTTGAAGATGAAGGTGTAAGGGAAGATTGGGAGACATGGGGGGAACAAAACACTTGGGAAAAGGGAATCTATAGCGAGATACGAGGGAATGGGGGAGATCTGAAGGTGAGAAAGTTGAAGATGCCAATATTTGAAGGGGAGGATGCCTATGGGTGGATTTACAAGGTGGAGAGGTATTTCGCCTTCAATGGGTTGACGGATGAAGAGAAACTGGCAGCCGCAGGCCTATGTTTGGAAGGGAAAGCATTGTCATGGTATCAATGGAGGGACCAGAGGAGGCCTATACGGAGTTGGAGAGCGTTCAATGACTGTTTATTAGAAAGTTTCCAAATCGATGGGGGAGGAGATTTCCATAAACAGTTTTTCGCATTGGTACAGGACGGATCAGTGGCAGACTATCGGGAGCGGTTCGAGCACCTGGTCAGTCGGGTGGATCGACTATTAGAGTCTGCTTTGGAGGGAAATGTCATGAAGGGCCTCAAAGCAGACATCAGAGCAGCTGTGAAAGTCATGATGCCACGTGACTTGGGAGAGGCCACGAAGCTGGCACAACTGGTGGAAAATCAGAAAAACTTAGAAAGGGGAACCAGGAGCAGCAATTCGGGAGGCACGTACCAGATGACGACTACTCATTTAGCACCCAAGGGGCTGACAGCAGGAGGGTTTCGTGAGACCAACAAGGAGAAGGCATTAGGAGGAGGAGGTGGGGGGAACTTCAAGAGGTTGATAGAGAAGGAGATGCAGGAAAAGAGGGCCAAGAGGTTGTGTTTTAGATGTGATGAAAAGTATACGCCAGGACATAGGTGTATGGACCGAACTCTTCAGGTTCTCACCGTCTGTGATGACGAGGAAACTGAGGAGGGAGGCGAGGAAGGATTAGGGGAGGAGATGGAGGAGAAGCTACATCTGGATCTAGCCGAGGTTTCCCTGAACTCCGTTGTAGGATTCACTATGAATCATACCATGAAGGTAAAGGGGAGATGGAAGACAAGGAGGTGATGGTGTTGATTGATAGTGGGGCTACCCACAATTTCATTTCCACCCAGATCGTCGACCAATTGGGAGTGAAGTTGGTGGATACCGGTTATTAGTGGCTACCAAATCTCTTCTTGATGTCTTCTATTTGAAGAACGTTTCAAGGTAAGGGATCCTCAACAAGTTATTTCAAATGCTTGTAGAAGGTTCACTTATCTAATGACTTTAGGAATTCTATTACTTGTTATGGTTGTAAAAATGTTGGTTGCACACCTAATTCTTGTTTTCACTCTTCAAGAAAAGGAAGTTGTTCCTCTTCATATGCCTTTCTTGCAAGACGTTGAAGGTAGTAAATTGTTTTTGCCATTATGATTTTCTCGATCTCTGATGTTTAAATAAGGAAAAATGAACTTTCAGAAGCTTTCAATTGACATTGAAATACAAGCTGGTTTATTTTATTACCTTTTTTAAGCTAAATTTTTTTTATTAAATTTGTTTCTGAAGAATTTTTGGATCCTTTGTGAATAAAGGTTGCATCAAACTCACCGGTTTTACTGTCATGATGAAAACAGTGGAATGAGAACATTGGTGGTTCTATTTCTTCTTCTCAGAGTACATAAAATTTAAAATTTCTTGTCCAAAAGCTCCTCTGTTCTAGAAATACTAATAACAAAGATAACTGAAAGAGTTTGATCACCCATATCCCCAACATCAAGAAGATCATCATAAGTAAGAACTTTGGAGGGATAGGATCACTAATCATATAAGTAGGTGCAGAGACCTGGCTAGCAACTCGAAATGTACTTATTTCCAACAAAAACCTAATGTGGATTCCAAGTTTTGAGTACAAACTATATTAGAAGTAGATGAAAGTGCTACCATTGCATTGGGAGGTAGGATTTCATTAGATTAAAAATCCTCAGTGCAACAATTGCTAGGTTTTCATAGCTTTGGGTGTCCCCTGAAATATTTTAATAAATTGTGGTTAAACATTTTGTAAGAAGAACAATACGGAGGAATGCTCTCAAACTCAATATTCAGTCAATGTTCATTAAATGCGGAATCAATCCAAACTTCTTTTCCAAGAGGGGAAGACACATTCAATTTGATCAAAAACTTAGCCATTAATGGCCTTAAAATCCTAGAAGTAGCATAATCCACTTGAAGAAAATTGCCAAAGGTTAAACCATGAGAGTACAAAATGGATTGATTGAAATAATGAATTCGAATATGTGAAAAAAACCGCTCAAATTTAGGTGACACGAGGTTCCATATAATAGTTAAAATGAGGTGTCCATTTAAACATATGCATTAAGAACACATCCTATAGTGTGTTTTCCAAAGGAAAAGACTTGAGTATTAAGATTCTTGGAAGAATTTGATCAAAATATGATGTGTACCAATAAGTTCCACATTATAACCCCCAACCAAATGCAAGTCTATCATGAATGTGAATGGTTTTCATATTAGGATGATCCTAAGAAAATTGGCCTACTATGGAGAGGAAAAAGAAGGGATATCCAATTCAGAGAACTTCTTTACCTTAAAAAGTGGATTATGATTGATGATGAGTAGATGTTGAACCATGTTTAAAATTGTGGGTAAATGAATTGGGAACCCCACAAATGTCTATGACCCTTATACTCTTTAAAAGGCTTAACAAATGATCGTGGAGTGCAAGGCAATTAAGATCCCACATACGGAGAATCCCTAGGAGCATTAGCATCCATATGATAAGTGTTATAATATTAACAAACTTCAGGAGTAGTCGATGAAATAATGCATAGAAAGGATGTTGAAGGAAGATTTGGCGCCAGAGGAAGTGAGGAGCATGCTATCGGACATGCGAAATTGAGAAAAAAAAATTATCAGAGGTGAGCCATACTAAAATGACAAGGGCATCACTAAACGCCAAGACTAAGGACAACATATATTCCTCAAGACGGGGATAATGCCCACAACAGGTGGATGAGCGCTTATGACGTGATTGAGCACAACTATGTGCAAGCAAAACAAATGTAAGGCACACAACTAGTGCGCTCGAGCATGCTTGATCGATCACAGAGACACAAGTGTGCAAGGATGGGTGTAAACGAGTTGAGCTTGAGCAAATTGGCCATTTATTCATGTTTGGTTGTGAATTTTGAGTGTTCGTGGTTGGCTCATGTTTGAAATTATTGTGAACAATGTGTTTGTATTCGGCACATTAGAATTCAAATTGAACACGAGCTAAAAACGAGCAAATTTCAAATAGGGAAAAAATCATGAGCCGATCGCGATAGAATCATTTTACTTATTAACTAACTAACTAATCAGTAAATCTAAAAATATAAAATTAATAATAGAAATTTTGCTAAAAAGATCAAAATAATCCATTGACTATTTATGAAAGACCAAAATAATCCTCAACAATATTAAATAATCATTTTGGTCCCTCAACTCTTCAAAGAGAAACCAAATAGTCCCACTATTGGACTATTTTTGTTCCTCTTTAAAGACTTGAGGGATTAAAATGATCCTTTAATATAATTGGAGATCATTTTGATTTTTTTTCCCTATAAATTTTACACACACACATATATATACTTATTAATGAGTAGAATGATTGAAAAAAGATTCGTCTGAATTTGATTATTTTAAAATTGAGCTCAAAACATCTATTCATGTTCTGCTTGCTTAACCAATGGATTAAACACGAGCTTCTTAATGAGTTAAACGCGAGATGTTTGTGAATGACGAGCTTTTTTAACAATTCTATGTGCAAGCACAGATAATGGGGATTTGGTGGTGGAGCTAGAGGAAGATCATTATTATTTTCCCAATTTGGTTCTTTTTCTGGACCAGTTTAGTGTTTTTGTAGATCATTAATCTTGATAATCCCTTATAACGAACTAACCCTGCATGTGTAAAGGGAAGTGCTTTTTGTTTTTTTTAAGAGTTTCTTGTTTGTGTTATATTGCGTGCATAGGTGGAAGGATCTTTCTAGGTGGCTCTCACCAGTGTTAGAACTTTAGTTTTATAAAAGTTGAAAGTAATTAACGCGTTTTCTTTATCATCTGTTTGATGCAGATAAATGATCAAATTATTGCGAAGCTTCATATGGACTTGGATTTAAGTAATAAGGAGAAGTTATCACGCCATTCACATAAATCAGATGAACACATAAATGATTGCAGCAGAAAGCGTAAAGCATCCTCCAATGCCTCAATGGATAGTGGCAGTGCTAACAATCATATTCAAAATCCTGTCGGTAAGGTATGCTATTTTGACATTTTTTTTTGGGTGATGCTTGATATCCACTCTATTGTTGCTTCTTAGGCCACCTAGATTTAAAGCACGTGTTGATCAGATAATGTTAGTTATTGTATTGAATTATGAAGGGTATTTGGGTAATTAACTATTTAAACCCTAAATCTTATTTATGAACCATTGAACCACTTGGCTCCATGTCATATTATTTAAGCCCTAATTAGCTATGTTAATATAGAGGCCACTTCAATGCACGCATTTGTGGCCTATTCATGTAATATGAACGCAGTGTAAAAATCTTTGAATAATTTTTTTCAACGATAGATTGATAAGTATGTGATGATGATTATGAAGTCCAACAGTAAAAATGCCATTCAAACGAAGATTAATCATGAAGGTACGAATAATTTCCAAGCTTGAATTGCTAAGACAAAATTTTTAACTATAGTAGGAAAATGGAGTTGCTAGATTATAAATCTTTGCCTTGGAAAAAATAAGAGCAAATTTGTGCTGAAGTTAGTGGGTTGGCTTGTGTCTTGAAGAGTTAATGCCATGCTGAAAGAAGATGGGGAAATCAAAAGGCGAATAGGGCTATAAGGAACACTCACATCTATCAGCATCAATGAAAGAAATGGAGGATCTATCATGGTAAGTGGAGCACCAACAATTGGAGGAGTCATAGTTTGAAGGAGCAGTTGGACCAGCAATTATCATCAATAATTGCTGGACCATCAATAGGTGACTGGCTGAGATAAATTGATAAAGATGAAGCATGAGGAGAAGCCTTGACGATGGCATTGGGATGCACCGACGAAGGGGGTGAGATGTCCATGAAGGGAGATGGAAGTTGGGCTCCACAAAGGAAGGTGGAGATGGGATACCATCAAAGTTACCAATGACACATTAGTTGGATTGGGAAAGGCATGCAAACACTTAAGAACAGAGCTAGGGATATTGGGTGGTGCAACACGCATGACAACAAGTAAACATGATTGCGATGAAAAAAGAAAAAAAGGAAGGAGAGCCTTACGAGATTGGGCAAGCCACGATCGCAAGAGACTCACTAGGGCATGACTTACCGAATGCGATAGCGAGTTCTAGCGAGGAGGTAGACACGACGGGGTGGATGGAGAACGAGGACAAACCAAACATAGACAGTAGACCTTAGGTATGACAATAGCGACATATACGACAATCACAATAAGAGTGATTGGTGCAGCATGTGCGCCGAATGGGATGGAGTTTCTCTAGTTTTCTTATTAACTAATTTTTGTTTGAGGAACCATGCTACATGACCTTGCCTCTCAATCTCTTTTTAACAATTAGAATAAAGAATAGCGACAAGCCATAAGACCTTACCGCTCAATCTATTTTTTAGAAATTAAAAAAATATGGAATGCCAAAATGCATTTATTCGCAAGAGATCTAAGGCACAAGGAAGATGAAGATAGCTTAAGAAGTTTTCTTATTGGCTTTATTTTTGTGAAAGTTTGTTCAGATTCTCCGCTCTCTATGTTAGTTGTCTAAATAAGAAAATTTATTATTTGTTTGATATTCTTCTTATTTTGTAATTTGTACAGTGGATATTTCTATGCATTCTAACTCAATGGAGCAAATTACATATAAAAATTTCATGCCAAAAGAAGGCCCTTCCTTATATAGAATGCATTGAGGCTTTGGCCAAATGCACAAGTTATTGATTAGCTTATTAACACAAATTTCATATCATTATTGCGTAACTATAGGGTATATATACTTATTTTTTACATCATAATAGTTAAGCGATTAGAAGAGAAATTAACTAAAATACATATTCTACTTTCCTCCTTTCCAAGTACAAAATATGATGTAGTATAAATGCCATTAACATGAAATAATCTCAACAAATCACAATAGCATATAGATGGAATTTATTTAATGATTTGAGAAGGAGAACGTGCAATCCAACCACCAACCACTAGAAATCAACTTGGCAATGAGCTCCAACTGTGCAACTATCGTGGAGTTACATTTTTGAGGGTAGAGGACGATAAGGCATGAGGCGTGGAATGTTAAAAAGTGTCCTCGATAGGTAGGCATGGGTTTGGAATGGTAGGAAATGTCCCGGAAAATAAGGCATGAGGCTTGGAATGGCGGAAAATATTTTGAATTCAAATTACTTGCTTAATTTTAGAAAAACCAACAGCTCTCGTACTAAATAGGATATAAATAAATATTTTTTCTAGATTTACCAACACTCTCCCTCAAGTCTAAGAATAGATGTTGACCTAACTTGCTCGATGGATCGTCAAAAAACTCCTTTATTAGAATTGTTGTGAGAACATCAGCTTGTTGAAAGGTAGAAGGAATGGAATTAATATATGTTTATTCTACTCTATTCTCTCTCTTTCTCTTTTTAAATAAGTGCTTACGTGCTTCATTTTGTCATGTTGAACAAGATTATTCACAATATTGATTGCTAATTTTCTATCACTATAAAGAGTTGTAGGAGATGTGTTATGCCTTTGCAAATATTCCATCAACCTTTTTAGCCAACTAACTTCACTAACCTCTTGTGTAATGACATGACATTTTGCTTCAATACTGTTTCTAGCCGTACCTATTTATTTATTTTACTCCAAGAGATAAGATTCCCACATAATTTTGTGCAAAAATTTAAGGTGGATATGTCATCCTTATCTCCTACCCAATCTGCATTAGTGTATCCCTTTATGTTACTCCAAGAGACAAGATTCCCCACTAGTGGAATAAAGGCTTGATGTTATTGTTGTTGTTGTTGTGTGTAACACCACAGTACCCCTTAGCAGAATAGTACTGTAGAGTATCACAATTAAAAACATAACATTTTTATATACCAAAACATTTCATTCAGTTGATTTCAATTCAGATCTATATAAAAGATCATATACACATCATTTGATACAACAAAAGAAGCATCTAATAAATCTCAAGTTTCATCAAAAAACCTGGTACAGAGCCACTAAGGAAATTCAAATAAATTCAAAGTAATATAACATGTAAATTGCTACTAACCTCAAGAGTAGACTTTAAACATAAAATAAACATTAACAGAAATTTTTATATACTTGCAAACTAGTCTTCTCCAACTTTTTGTTTTCCTTTACCTGTAACAACAGCCAGTAATAAAAATACTGGTGAGCTATGAGGCTCCATAAGTTATGCAATGTGAAATAGCATTTAGCATTTCATGATTATAAAATTTCAGAATATTGAAAACATAAATAAAAGTTAGACTACTAAACAACTTCATAAAATCTCATTTGACAACCAGTAATTCCTCTTACATTCAAATTGAATATTAATTTTACTCATTAAAAGATTTGGCTACTCATTCATAAATGTATTCAATGGAGCCCAGGTAAACCTGGCATTATCGCCATTGAATTATACAGAGGTCCCTTTTGCCTCTTTGGGGTCCCTTTTGCCCCACCTGCTATGCAGGTTTCATTTCTTTGGGGTCCCTTTTGCCCCTCCTGTAACACAGGTATATATCTGGGGTCCCTTTTGCCCCACCTGTAATTTACAGTTATACATCATTTGTAGCCAAACTTTACTTTTCAATTAATATTCACAAAACTTTTCAGTAGTCATAAGTCATCCATAAGTTATATGCTTTTCATAATGATTCCTATTATAATTTGTATACAGAGAATATGCATACAATACATAAGGAAATGGACCTTTTTTCAAAACATTATCAATTAGGAAAACATTTAAATGAACATAATAAACTTTATTTTAAACTCAAATGATTAATTTATGCAATTGGTCGTTCATACTTGCAAACTTGGATATGAACATCCTTAAGCCAAATAAGTAACTTGTAATGCACAACTTCAATTAATTCAATCACTTACTAATATACATATATAGAATTAACAAGAATTCTCTTTTAAAATTTAAATTGCATTACTTACTTTCTTGCCGAGGTGTCTCCAATTCTCTACTTCGAATTCTTCTACGATTGTACAACACTTCAAAGCTTCCTCTTTGCATATGACCAATTTATCTATGACACCATAAGTTATAACATCTTTAAGAACTTCCACTGCCAATTGAAAAATCTACCCTAATCACATACCAAAAGAACTTACATTGATTTCCTTTTCCTTAAGTTTTCTTCTTCACTTATGTGCTATTTCCTTGACTGAATAACGACACTACACTTTAAGCCAACAATTACAATATTAACTAAATTCTAGTCATAAATAAAAATACAAACTTCTCAAATTACTTAGTCACAAACCTTCTTTCTTTCCTATAGTCGTTGTTCCACTTAAATCCCACAGCCGAATAATTTCCTCCACAATATCCCTATATCGGATGCTGTGTATAATGCTCCAAAACACTATGCCGAACTCAGTAAATCAGCCAGAATTCACTGTAGCGAATTCTGCTACAGTGTTTTCTGCGAATCCCCTTCAGTTCCGCGGCACTATGCCGCCTCCCGTGACAGAATTTCTGCGAACTGGACACCGAACCAGCACTAGAGCGAACTTCCTTTGTCTTTACTGTACCGAACTTTTTGTTTTTGGCTTGCTGGAAACTGACGGGAATTAGGATAAGAGAATAAGAGGTCCACTCACAACTGCTCCCTCACATCCTTTCACTGTATGCAAGCATCTATCCGGATAAAACCATTTTTACTTATATTGGCATTAACAGAAATATTAAATATAATTCAAAATAATATTACTTAACAGTAATATTACCTAAATTTTTGTTTTCCAATATATTACTACTGATAATAAAATTAAAAAATAATTACAATTGATGGATAAGTAAAACTCAGATTGATAGTAAAACTCAGATTGATTATTTTCTTATAAGAAAAGTAGATCGTTTAGATTGCAAAGATTGTAAAGTTATTCCGAGTGAAAATTTATGTACCCAACATCGCTTATTAGTTTTAGACTTTAAGATGAAAGGACAGAAAATAAAAAATAAAGTAAAGCGATTTTCTAGGATTAGATGGGGGCATTTAAAGAATAGTAATAAAAATATTTTTAAGAGTAAGATTTTAGATTCTAAGATTTTATTTGTGCATGAGGATGCTAATGTTATGTGGGAAAAAGTGGCTAGTGATATTAAAAATATTGCTAAAGATGTGTTTGGAGTATCAAAGGGAAAAGCCCCTAATAGTAAAAATAGCTGGTGGTGGAATCCAATTGTGCAAGAAAAGATAAAAAAATAAGAAGATTTGTTATAAAAATTGGTTTAGATGTAAAATTCTGATAATTGGGAAAGATATAAAGAGGCATGTAAGGATTCTAAGAAAGCAATATGTGATGCAAAGATCTTAGCTTTTAATGATTTATATAATAGATTAGATACTAAGGAGGGAGAAAGATATATGTATAAGCTAGCCAAACAAAGAGATAGGAGTAGGAAGGATTTAATTCAAGTGAAGTGTATTAAGGATGAAGATCAAAAAGTACTTTTCTTAGAAGATGATATTCAACAAAGGTGGATGAGATATTTTGATAAACTTTTTAATGAAGATTGTAGAATACAATTGACTTTAGTGACCTTAGCATCCTAAATGAAAATAAAGATTTCTGTTTTTATCGGCGTATTAGTAAAACCGAAGTTAGAGAGGCTTTAAAGAAAATGAAGTGTGGAAAAGCTGTTGGACCTGATGATATCCCAATAGAGATGTGGAAATGCTTAGGAGATGAAGGAATTTCTTGGCTAACTAAACTTTTTAATAATATTTTGAAGACTAAAAAGATGCCAGATGCGTGGAGAATGAGTGTATTGATTCCTATTTATAAGAATAAAGGTGATGCACAAGATTGGCGAATTATAGAGGAATTAAGTTAATGTGTCACACTTTAAAACTATGGGAGCGAGTTATGGAGCGTAGGCTGCGGCGTGATACTAATGTTTCTCAAAATCAATTTGGATTCATGCCTGGTAGGTCTACTATGGAAGCCATACATTTATTGAGAGGTTTGATGGAGAAATATAGGGAGAATAAGGAGGATCTACATATGATATTTATTGATTTAGAGAAAGCATATGATAAAGTTCCAAGAGAAGTGCTATGGAGAGTTCTTGAAAAGAAAGGAGTTAATAATGCTTATATTCAAATCATTAAAGATATGTATGAAGGAGCTACTACTTGTGTTCAAACACAAGGTGGTTTGACCAAGTATTTCCCTATTTCGGTTGGATTACATCAAGGATCAGCTTTAAGCCCATATCTTTTCGCGTTAGTCATGGATGTTCTCACTAGACATTTCAAGAGGATGTACCCTGGTGTATGCTTTTTGCTGATGATATTCTTCTTGTTGACAAGACTAAAGAGGGAGTTGAAGGTAAACTTGAAGTCTTGGAGATCAACCTTAGAGTCTAAAGGTTTTCGCTTGAGTAGATCTAAAACTGAATATATGGAGTGTAATTTTAGCAGTAATAGACCTAGTGAGGGGATTGTGACTTTGGGCGATCAAGTCATTAATAAGAGTACACGTTTTAGATATCTTGGATCTATTGTTCAGAGTGATGGTGAAATAGATGGGGATGTTATCAGTAGAATTCAAGTTGGATGGTTGAAGTGGAGGAATGCATCGGGCTTGTTGTGTGATAGAAAAGTCCCCCTAAACTTAAGGGAAAATTCTATAAGATGGTGGTGAGACCTGCAATGCTTTATGGTGCAGAATGTTGGCCATTAAAAGAGAAGCACAATACTAAGTTATGTGTTGCGGAGATGAGGATGCTTAGGTGGATGAGTGGATTTACTCTTAGAGACAGGATACGAAATGAGCATATACGTGAAAAGGTTGGAGTAGCTCCAGTGGAGGATAAGATTAGAGAGAGTCGCCTTAGATGGTTTGGTCACATAAAACGGCGGCCTTCCGATGACCCAGTTAGGAAAGTAGAGGTATTAGATTTGACTTATGTTAAGAAAGGTAGAGGTAGACCTAAAAAGACTTGGTTAGAAAATATTAGAAATGATCTTTCTCTATTAGATTTAAACGAGAATTTGACTTTGAACCGGACACAATGGAGAAAAAGGATTTCATGTTGCCGACCCCACGTAGTGGGACAAAGGCTTGTTATTGTTGTATTGTTGATGGATTACTTACCTTAATTAGGATATTACATTGTGTGACATTAAGCCCTCTCTAAACTTCCTTTAAGACATTTCAATAGATGATTTATAGAATCCAAGTTCCTTTGAGTGGGGCAATGTATTGATTGGCTAACCACATTCACTGCATATACAACTAGTCGGTGATAGATAAACAAGTCTTACTACCAACCTTTGATATTTTTCCTTATCAATAATTGGTTCATAACCATTTCCTTTCTTCTTCCAATATTTTTCAAGTAGAGTAACCATGTGTTTACATCCTAATTTTTTTAGTCTCTTTGAGTAGATCAAAAGTTTATTTCCTTTGGGAAATGAAAATATCATTCTTAATTTTAGCAACTTCCATTCCAAGAGAATATTTAAGTTTTCCCAAATATTTCGCCTCAAATTCTCTTAAATCCCCCTTTTAAGCGAGTAATTTTATGTATATCATCATTGTAATCACAATATCATATACATATACAATTAAAATAGCATTTTCTATTATTCTCCAAATTTCAAGAAAATAGTATGACCGGCCTTTTTCTTGCGGAGCCAACACATGCTGAGGATCAAGTAAATGTTGAGCTTTGGGTATCTAATGATTGTAGTGTTTGGTTCATCTTTACACATCTTTGACTTTCTTCTCTCCTTCAGCAAATGAGTCCTTTATTGTGAGGGGATATTTCATTGAGGTAATCTTTCTCAAATATCGTTTAGATCAAAGTTGAGACCATGAAGGAAATTAGATAAATACTCATCTTCTCCAACATTTTCCTATATTTTTTCTATATTACTTAAACAATTCCATTTTACTCCAGAATGGACCCATTTCTTGTCAAATAGTTACAGTTGTAATATTCAGAGGCAGTGTTGTTACCTTGACAGGCATTTGATTTTAGATCTAATTCAAAACATTGGGTTGTATTTTCTAGATCATAGTAGATATATTATCCCAAATCTCTTTGCAGTTTTATAGAAGAGTCTTCCAATTGTTGGTTCCATGGAATTTATGAGCTAAGTCATGACAATTGAATTCTTAGCCTTAATGAATTATAGTTTTATGCATCTTCCTATGGTTGAATTATGGTCCCTGTTAGATATCCAATCTTTTCTCATCTTCTTATCACAAGCATTACCGTTGCAACTACTCACAAAAATTAATTTCACTAAGCTTGTATTGAGTTATTTGGAGGGATTGAACTTCATACATAAAATGGAAGCTTAATCCAAGTCTTGCTTCTCGTGGAGGAGAGTTCCTGATCTGCCACGTGCCATGTTCAGCTTCAGCCTTTGGATTATCCCTCAGATTCTCGCTCAGTATATATATATATATATATATATAGAGAGAGAGAGAGAGAGAGAGAGAGAGAGAGAAAATTCCATAAAAAAAATTTAAATCGGGTTCTTTAGGCTACTAATATTATTTGTTCGTTGGCGACATTGTCCTCCATTTAATCATTCAGCGGTGGTGTACGCTGAGTTATCTAGAAGGCTCCAAGTGAACTAAAATCATGCATGAAAGCTAGTGTGTAGGAGCATAAACTCATGGTCTATCTCCTTCTCTCTCCCCATGCATGATATTGCTTCATCAATAAAGAAGAAATTCAAAATTTAGGTGAGGGGGAAAGGATCAGTAGTTTGAAATGAGGATAAAAAGATTGGATGGGGGTTTAAATGCACATTATCCTCATTTGCATTAATCATGTTGGTTGGCACCTTAGCTCCCCCTTAAATTATGGAGGAGTATTCCTCAATTAGCCATATTAATGGTTATGATTTGATTTTAATCTTATCATGCATTTTTTTAATATAGTTACTAGTCCATGTATTAGGTGTATTAGTACTTGTTAATTGAATCACTGAGCTAATTTTGTTATTCTCCCTCATATTGTCATGTTGCTCATCTTTTTTTTTTCATTAGGAAGTCAAACAAGCTCTCTCTCTTTCCCCTAGATACTATAGCTTGATCCTTTCAACTCTCTACATCTCTTTATCTCTCTACTCGAGAAGCTTATAAGGTTTGGGAATTAATTCCCAATGCAAGGGGAAGAAGGAAGTAGTAGAAAACAAGAAGATATTTCTAACTGGGGAGATCTAAGCGGACAAGAAAAGAAGATCAAGGAAGAATAAATAAAAGAAAGATCAAGGGAGCCATCCGTAAGAAAATGACAAGCTCACCATTGGTTGGCAAGTCTAGCGCAATTTATAAATGGCCACAAGCCTTGGTCTTCTTCCCAGGTTTCTAGAAATTCTGGTATTTACTAATTGGGTTTTTATGAAACCCTGCTATTACAACTTGGGTTTGTTTTGAAACTCTAACTTGACATTATCTAGGCAGTAATACCAGGTTTTTAAGAGAAATATTAGTGACACTACTTGAGTTTCAAGAAATCCTGGCATAAGGCCTTAGTTAGTTGTCTCGTTTTCAAAATAGATTAAATTATTATCCTTGTTTGTAAAGTTTGAAACTATTATTTTACGCTAAAAGTTAAAACTATTAGAGGTTTATACTATTATCTTTAGTGGACATTTGATAAATTTTATTTCAATTGTTTTTTTTTTAAATCTCAAATAAGGACACTTGTATAATTGCACCTAAGGACCTATTTCTATAAAAAGAAACCTAGGGCTTAAATATGATTTATTTAATGACTTTTAGCTATTTTCTCTTTGGTTGTCCTCATAGTATTCCTATTGTTATTCTTCTCCTCCTCTATAAGCACCGACATGAACACGATATAATACAAATGACTTATATAATTATAAAATGTAGGACATGCCACTATGAATATAATATTATCTTTTTAAATTATTAATATAAAATATGTAATTGAAATACTTTATATTGGTATTCTCTATTAAAAGCATCACACAATTGCATTAGTGACTATTTATAAAGCGATCATCCTATTATACAAAAAAAAAAAAAAAAAAAAACTAATCTTAGTATCTTTCTAAAGAATAAAATCCTAGCAGCTTCTTATTAAAAATGAACATCAACATCTCTATTTGAATGTGTCGGGCATGCATTGAAGTGTGTTGAAGTTGTGTTTATGCTCGACACATTTTTGAAACAGACATGAAAAGTATTTTGAAGTATCCGTGCTATATAGCTTACTCATCGCTCTCTCTCTTTTACATTGTCATCTTTTCTTCTCATTATGCTCTATCTTTTGTTTCCCACCACACAATTTCTCTCTCAATTCTCTTCCTCCCTCCTCTCCTATATTCATTGCTATCTCACAAAGAAATCATGATTTATTTCTTTCCCATACTGCAAAAATAAATAGCTTGGGAATTTACAAAAAAGTCTTGATTATGATCCTATTAGGAAAATATAGATCAATGTGAAATGAAATGGAAGGGAAGGAGGTAGATCAAAGTTAGCATCATTGGAAGTTGTGCAAAAAATATTTATGTGAACTTGAATGGGCAGCACATGCACCAATTGACAAGAATGAATAGAAAAGAAGAATCCACAATGCAAACCCCGAAGTAATTATGATAGGGTTCAAATTATGATATTCTTGTTCCGGCTTTTTATCCCATTATATGACATTTTTCAATTTCTTTTTTGCTTGTTGCTTTTTTTGGATTGGTTCTCTCTCTCTCTCTCTCTCTCCCCTTTTGGCCTTCTCAAATAGAGTTGACCAAGTTTGTCTCGAGCCCAGATATCCTGATAGTTATTCACTCTATAAGTTGACTTTATTATGTAGAAATTAGAATTATGATATGCGTTAAATTTAGAGAATTAGCGAGGGAAAAAACTTAATTTTATTGCACAAAACTATTCCTATTTATACAAGATATCTTAATAAAGAAACAGATAATTACAGAATCATGCATAATTCCCCTAATATAATCTTCATAAATCAGCCACCTGAATATGGAAGGAGATCGACGAGATCAAGGTGAGCCTCCCATGGATCCCCATCATGGCCATAGGATCAAGAGCCAAGGGATGGCTGGGACGTTATCTGACACTCCCCCTCAAGTTGGGGAATACAAATCTATCATTCCCAGCTTGGTAATCAGTCTTAGAAAAGTAGAGTTATCAAGTCCTTTGGTGCACCATAGAGTCCTCCATTTGGTCAGAACTTTGGGAGGAATTAACTTCAGACATTGCAACGGCAAATGATAGTGATGAATGCTATATCAATCAAGCCGGCAAGGTGCATGGCAACAATGAAGGTTGCGTTGAATAGTAGCCGTCAAGATACCGAAAATGGTAATAAAGGCCAGTGGTGGGACAACAGGAAAAGTGGATTAATTATCCTTCGGATCTGTCTCCCTCTCGGTTCTCCGGCAATGAAGGCACGATAGTAGAAAGAAAAAAAATTTAGGGTTGTGGCAAGCTTTAGGGACAACAACAGAAAAAAAAAGTCCCATGTGGCTCAGCACTTGGCATGAAAATCTCCTCCTTCCCAGACCGCCCGATCAAGCTAGCCTTCGACCCAATGCAAATCAGTTGTCTGACTCCACCCGAACATACTACTGTTCAATCGACCACGTACAGGCGCACGCAATGCCTATGATCCCTCTGATCTGCAGAAGGAGTGTAGGTCTCTCACTCTTGCTTGTTTAGGCCCAAGACCTGCATGAGAGGTAACTCTTGGCTCTTTCCAGACGAACGCAGAAGGCTTTTGCTCGGCTCCCTCGGTTCCGCCCCAAATGGACGCAAGATGAGCCCTTCCGCTCTATCTCTCCTCGGTCTTGGATGTACGAGAGACTCTTGTCTCCGCTTTTTCTGGCCGCATGCACGAAACAGAGGGCACAAGCGGTTTGGACCGCTCGACTCTCGTTCGATCTCCAACGACAATGAAGGCCGCTTGGTCCTCTCTACTTCCTTCGATTCGTATATCCCAGCGATTCTGGGAATGAAGGCCGGTGGTGAGAATCTAGCTCTGATACCATGTTAAATTCAAAGAATTGGAGAGGGAAAAAGCTTAATTTATTATAAAAAATTATCCTATTTATAGATCCATACAAGATATCTTAATAAAGAAACAAATCATTACAGAATCATGCATAATTGCCCTAATATAATTCTTCCTAAATCAACCACCCGAATATAGAAGGAGATCGGCATGATCCAGGTGAGCCTCCCACGAATCCCCATCCTGACCATAGGATCAAGAGCCAAAGGACGACTAAGATGGCTGGGATGGTATTTGACAATATGTTAGTATTTTTCCGCTAGTGAAGTGCTCAAGGGTTTAAAAATAATCCGTTAGAGGGTCAACCTGATGTGAATAAAGCCTGTTTATAATTTATTCAACTGTTTTCTTGAAAACTGCATATGCCATGAAAAGGGTTCAAGTTATTATTTTCTGTTGAATGTGAAGAATAATGTTAATAGGAATAACCCAGTCGTTACTCTTTAAAGTCACCTATGCACAAATGTAATATAAAACCACGCAAATTAGGCTAAGTTGATTGCTTAAAATAATACTGTTGCTTACAATGATACCATTCAGTGAATATTAATATTAATATTGCAACATATGTACGAAGTCTTTTTTCCTTGATACCTTATGCTCTAGTATATGATGGAACATTTTATACCTGATTCGAATTTTTTTATGGTTGGCGCTATGTGTTGTTCGTAAATGGATCAATGCAAGTTTGGGGATGGTTGTAGATTGTGTGTTCTATCGACCACTGTTTAGCTTCTTTGTTTTTTTAGGTCTACAATGACACTCAAGATCTTCAAGGGAATGCTGAAATTGGTAAAGATTTGCAGAAATGTCCAGTTGAGTTACAAGCAGAGGTAAATTCATTAATATGATTTGATAAATTGAAACTGATTTCTATGGCGCTCAGCTCTATGGAAGATTCATGGACCTATAAAAAGGTTCCTAACCCTTGGGCATACGGCATTGTCTAAGAAATTATTCCATATCTTATTCTTTCTTCAAAAGATTGTATCCTTTACCCCACAATTTATTGAGAATACATTCTATTGTAATGCACCCTTTATTTCTTTAGAATTTAGCAAAAAAGTTGTTTCATAGAAGGCTCATTTCATTAATATTTTATAATTTCAGCTTGACAAAATGGAGCAAGATCTTGAGGAGTTTATTAATATCATCTTTTCCAAGTGCAGGTATGATGTCTGTTTTCATGATCTTTGAAAAATTGTTGCTTCATCCAAAGTGCTGATGTCTTCATTATATAGTTACCCTTTTCATTAACATCATTTAGTTATGTGGAAAATTCAACTTGTAAATGTAATAATGATGACAGCTTAATTGGCCTTTAGATGCTAAAATCAATGAAGAGTTTGAAAGTCAATTCAGACAAGTATTTCATGAAATGTTCGATTAATAAATAAATGGGGCGTAGATCTTGAGAATAGCCTAAATTGCAATAAGTTTTTTTTTCTTTTTTAGTTAAAATAGAACCTTGTTATAGTTGAGAAGCCTATTTTTCAGCCACATTATCTTAGGATGTCCTTGGGGCCAAGGTTTGTGATGTAGGTCTTACATGTGATGCATAAAGTTTTGTTAACAGACGAGAAAATTTGCAATACATATGATATTAATCCCATAGAACTATTGACTACTTTCAATTAAAATCGAAAAAAATAATAGAAATTGATTCAAATGAAATTCAATGACATGCTGCTAAAAATTAAAGGCAATATTTACCAACTTCGAAAGTCTCATACACGATTGAAATTCAAAAAACCGACATAAGTCTAAATTGTAGAAACTCTGACTATAAAATGTATTATTCATCCACTAATGAAAACATATAAGAAGAATGAGGAGAAGAAAATGGAAATGAAGGAATCAAATCATCAGAAAAATAAGTCTTAAATTTGTTCAAGGAGATGACTTCTCTTAGAATACTTGAAATATCATGCATGATTAATGATCAAACTCTTGGACAATGTTGTGAGAAGAAGAAATGTCTCCGCATGCACAGGTATTTTGTCATGCTGAAGAATTAACTTGCATAATTGGAAATTCTCATATTTAGAAAAGGTGAAAATAATAATAATTTTTCTAACAAACAACTAACAAAATTAATGACATATACTAGAGTAATTCTATCAAATAATGAATTAAAATTATTCACATTAATTTTGACATGCTTGGAAAAATTTGACTTGGGGGTTATTTGGTTGGCTAAAAAAGGAACGTAGAGTAAAAGGAATACATTGTAGTTGAAATGCTTTAGAGTTATTTAGATGAGTATATAATAAATATTGGTGATTACTTTTTTAGTTTTTTTTATTTGGCTTGAAGTTAAATGAATGTAGTGTAAAATCTAAAGATGGTGGTGGTCAGTGGCCGATAGGGCGGCGGTGGCCTGCGGTGGAGGCTGGTTGATCACCAACAGTGCCAGCGGAGAAATCTGGTGCCAAACAGTGGTTAGCAGCGACAGGCGGTGACAAGGCAGCTGCTTGTGATTAAAAAGAAATTCGGTCAAAACTGGCCGATTTTAAAATTCATTAAAAATGAACTGAGGAGTGAAAAAGAAATTCACTAGAATTTTACACTATATTTCTTTTTCATCTAACTAAATACCGATAATTTCAAAACCCCTGCATTTGGAATACTTTACTCCCACTTTACTTTAAACCAAATAACCCCTTAATAATTTGTTTAATTGATAGTTTTCTAATAGTTATGGATTGAGATTTTGGATTCCCTGTAAAAGTATTCATGAATCATGACATGTAGATATGCCATTAGACTTATAGCTTTAGCAACACAATTGATATGATTGCTTGGGAATCTTAATAATATAAATTTAAAGTAATGACTACAATTAAAGATGAAAAACTCACACATGAGTGAAATTCATGGAAATATTAGAAATTAGCTTATAGCAAGTATTACTAAACAGAATTTCTCTTTCAACTAATATTGAAAACATAGAAGAAAAATAAATAAAATAAAGAATAGAAAGAGGGGAAATTAATTACCTGAAAAAAGAAAGTCTCAGATTTGTACAAGGATATAACTTCTAATATTTTTCAAGTTTCATACTTACGCAAGGATCATAGTCTAGATATAAACAAATAAAATAAATCTCCAAATCCATAATAAGTATTTTATTCATGTTAAAAAATTAACTTACATGACTTAAAAATGCAATATTAATAAATATAGGAAATAACGAACTACTGATAAGTTGCTAATAACTTACTAATAAATTTCTAACAAATTGGTATTGAGCAGGCAATCAAAATCTATGATCGTTGTAGACCTTTATTTTTCATACTTTAAGAAGGATAGATTCTTTTATATCAGTTTGAAAGAATGTGATTGGTGAATAGATGAATGAATGCCTCAAGAGGAGGGAGGTAAGCAGAAGAGAGAAGAGAAGGAATGCGTCTTCTTTAGGAACAAGATGAGGAATCAATCCTTAGAGAGGAAAAAAAAAGAAGAAGCAATATTACAATATATTGGAACCTATCTATAGAAATTAGATCATAGATCACATTGAAATTTAATCCTAAAATTATCCAAAAAGATAACTCAAAATAAAATAAATCTAAAAATCCCAATTTACAATAAAATAATATATATGAAGCCCAAACTTCTAGTTTGCATGTCATGAATAATTTTTTGGGTTTTAAAGTACTCTACTTTAGAGAGTTGAAAGGCTGATGGATGAAGAATTAAGGTCTTTAACTGCTTTGTAGAGCTATCGAAGGAGAACATTATCTTAAAGAAATATGTAAAATGAGAAATCCTTTTCTTTGGGAACGAGACCAAGGAAAAGAACCTTGTTATCTTCATACACACTATTAGACTAGTTGACCTGGCTGCAAGTACCGACTGACTAAAGTTGACCTCCCTTTTTTTTTTCTTTTTGTATTTGAGTTCATGATTGGACTAAGCTAGGCTAAACCCAAGCGAACTGATTTGGATTTTGTGGATCAGGTGAAGCTCGCGAGAAACTATGGGACTTGCTTGAAGCATTGTATCAATCAAGAGTAAGGGCTTAAATATATGATGTGAGCAGGTGTGAGAGTCATCGGAGTAAATGAAATATTACTGTCTGGAACTACAAACGCATGAGAGCTAGCAAGAGAGTGGATATTATGCATGATTGGTTGAGTGAGTTGTGGAGGCAGGAGAGGAATAATGCAGGTTGAGGGCATTAGGCTGGGTATGGGATAGCATGCGGGAGATGATTATGTAAAGATGTAGCTAGGCTGAAATGACTTTAGAGTTGCTGAGTGAGTGGATTAGAGCATTGGATCATGCACACATGATGTGTGTGGACGAGTGAGCTATTGGACGCAGACAATAGTGCAGGGTACACGAACAGGGAACAAGTGTAAGCGAGGCATGGTACATGGAATCAAGGTCAAGGCATGCAATATCATAAACTGTTAACAAATTTTATGATGTTGACTATAATAATCATAAGAAAATAAGGAGATCTAACGAGCCAAGTAAATGGCTCATGAGCTAAGCTTATGAACTAACGAGTCAAGTTTGATCCAGCCTTATTTCGACTCATTAGCTCATGAGCCTGCTCGTTTAACAAATATTGCTATTAAAATGTATTAAAATTCAAATGTTCAAGTTATTAAAAATATTTAAAATTTATATCTCATTTTCGTATGTTAAGTGATTTTTATTATTTATTTTCAAATTCTCATTTTTTAATAATTTTATTATAATAATTATTTAAATCATAAACATTTTATCTCACTTATTATAAATGAGTCAGCTCATGAGCGGACTCAATCTTGTAAAATTAGGCTCAAGTTTGAGCTCAAACTCAATTAATTAATCAAGTTTAAGTTCAAACTAGAGGTGACTCAAACTTTGGCTCTTTTACACCCATAGCTCAAGCAACAATTTTAACCACTAGAAAAATGATCGTAGCAGTCCTAATGCTTTAAATGCTATGCTCTAGAAAGCCTTTCAATAGCTGTTTTACAACTGCAATGGCCTGCTTAGAAGGTTCGACTTGATGAAGTCGTCTGCCAAGCTCTAAAGAAGGCGCTGGCTTGCCTTGAGAAGTCTTTCTTCCTTGAGTAGTCGCCAAGGCTAACTTTATAGGTAGTAGTTTCCGGGGCCGACTATTAGGCCATACTCGCCCGATTGGGACGAGTTCTTGGATCACGGTCGCTTGCTTGAGGTGAATTCTCTTGTAAACTAGCAAGTCTCTTTTGGGTTGAGACCGAGTTAACTTGGCTTGATCTGACTCGAATACTCGATTTAGTTTGAACCAAATATACTTAGCTTGACTTGGGCTTTCATGATATTTGGATATACGGCCTAGAGAGGGGTTATTGTATTCAACCTTACTCTGCATTTATCTGTGTTTGTAGAGAGACTATTTTCATGACTCGAATCTTGATCCTCTTGAATATACTTGAGGCAACTTAGGCCTTGTTTGGGACAGCTTTTTTATTGCTTTTTAGTGCAAAAATTTTTTAAACTAGAAATTTTTGTATTAAAAAGCAGTATGAAAGTTGTCTCAAATGAACCTTAACCACTGCTTTAAGCACCCCCTTAACATTATCTCAAAATATTTATTGGATAACAAATACAATTTTGGGTGATCAACATTTTGATATTCGTTCTACTCCTGATTTCTTTTTTCTGTTATTTTTTGACATACCAACCATAATAAACTAAACATATTTTCACACTTCTGTTGTATTCAATATGCAGGATTTAATTTAGGATTGGGACCAGATTGGTGGTTTACTGTAAATTTTATCGACCAATGATGAGGAATATCTTGACATCATGACGTGTTGTGGTGCTAGTGATGATGATCTATGTTTGGTGAATATAATTAACATCCCCTCACATCGCCCAGGCACAATTTCATGCTTGGTGACAAAATTCTTAGCCTTAAATTAACTGATAATCTATTTGAACTCATCTCAAGTTATTATTAGTTATAATCAAATCTTGCTCAAGATTGAAAATTTTAGTTTGAGATAGCTTAAGTTTATTTGTAGTTGGCTTTATCAAATCTCATTTTTTATTGCTATCTAGTGCTGCTAAATGTATTCTATTTTCTTTCGAGCAACTGCTTAGGTCTACTCTTAGTCTCTAATAGCCCTCCAACTTATTGTTCCAAATCAAATCTGGTTTGATCTTCATGCAATTGATAGAAATTAAAACTAAACTTTGTACATGAAATCAAAGACTCAGCTTTTTCAAATAATTAAAAGAGATTTCTAATCTAACAAAACAAACTACATTTGAACAACTTTTAAAAGGTTGCTATATAATATGTTACTGGCATGTAAGCTCATTTTCTTTATAAACAACATGAAATAATCTTCATATTTACACATCCATCACCACTTTTATAGTGAATACAGCTACATCTTGTTTGAAATATAGCTTTTGAACTTTGCTAAACATTTTCTAAGTCTCTATTTAGACTATACGAATAGAAGCTAAACTTTTTATATTTTGATTTATGTTTTCTTAACATTTATAGTATATGTTCATTATGTTGTCCATTTGACGACATTTCTTCCATTATATCAGTGAAGTAAAGCTTCTTCTATAGCTTGCATGAAGCAGATGCTATATGCTTTGTAATATATCATTACAAAATGCAGACTCTATATTGTAGTTTTGTAATGATTTGTACAATTGATTAATTG
Organism: Dendrobium chrysotoxum; assembly: GCA_019925795.1. Classification (NCBI taxonomy): domain Eukaryota; kingdom Viridiplantae; phylum Streptophyta; class Magnoliopsida; order Asparagales; family Orchidaceae; genus Dendrobium; species Dendrobium chrysotoxum. The sequence goes on along the minus strand of CM034298.1, from coordinate 56,491,729 downwards.
ACAGACCAATGAGCAGTGCTGAGAAAGAACAGCTTGGCAGGCAGATGAAGAAACTGCCTGAAAAGGCATTTGATCGAGTAGTGGAAATAGTTCTACGCAACAAGCCTTCAGAAGCAGAACCCTCTGAAGTTTTTGTTGATTTGGAAACACAGGTCAATCTTTTAAATCAATTATATGCATTTTGCTTTCAGATGTAGGAAATAAAGTTGAGTGAGGATATTCTAGTCAAAATTTTATTGTGATGAGTTTTCACTCTTAGATTTGCTTTGAGATGAGTGAAATATGAGAGTAGATTGAATGCATAAAATACTCCACTGACTATTCATATGCGACTATAGTTCTAAAGTATCACATTTCTCTGATATAGTCCCTTGACTGGACATAATTGGATCTCAAATGGCCCTTAGGTAGCAATTGATGGAAATCGAGATACAAAATTTATCCTAATTTATTCCATCAAATATACAAAACTGATTTCTGAGGGATAGTTTAGGATCGATTTTATATTGTCGAGAGATTAAATTGAGAAATGTGATACTTTGAAACTAAATTGATCATATATGAATAGTGGGGAGATTTTACGTGTGGTTGTTTTAGTCTCATGCTATCTAATGTATCAAATTTACTCGCTTATCTTCTAAATCTATGTGGGCTCCGAAAATTCGGCCCCGGCCTCCGCCCGCTTTTGCTTTCTTTTCGAGGGGAGTTTTAACGGATTAAGTTCCGGGGTAAATTTTGGAAGGCATATGAGTTTGTAGATAAGACACTACCCAGAGATTTCGCCCTCATTTTGCGAGGACTTTATGATCTGAGTTCTGGTTTCCTATAGGCGCAAGCCCCTATAGTTAATTACCCCTCCCGATAACGAGAGAGAACTTTCGATTAAGGCTAGTCGTCAATCAGATACGTAGAGATACGTGAGTCTGGCACATAGTAGCAGCATGGGTTTGGGATGTTAAAATCTGGAGTTATTTGGGAATTTGGAAGATTGGGAGATTTGGAGATTTAATATTTAAAATTAAAAATTGCACCATCTTACACTTAAAGAGGATGGTGGGGGAATGGATGATAGACCCGATCAAGATCCCATGGTTCCGTCGTCCCGGGCCATCGTGGTCCCTGGTCTACTTAGTCAGAGGAGGTAGTCGACCCAACCTGATAGAAGGATCCTTGTCGGCAGCCATGGGTTGCTTCGTCCAAGGGTACCTTATAGACCTGGGGTGAGTGTTTACCTAAGGGGATAAATTTGAATCCACCTTAGCTAACAGAGGGCTTTGTGCCCTATCGATCATATCCTATTGATTCATATCTCAAGGATTTGATGCCATTGGGGAGCATACGGGCTCTGGCCATAACCATAATATAATGGTGCCATTTGGCGGTGACCACCTGGTTCAGAGGGCCCCGAGTCATAACCGTTTATCCTGCAGTGCCATTTGGCGGCGAAACTGCCGGTTAGAGGACTCGTACCACGTCCTTGCTGGCAGGAGATTGTTTGAGAATGGATCCTAGTGATATTTTCGACAAGGCATTAGCTCTTTGTGAGCTGAAGTATTCTTCAATTTGTCCACCTCGGCAAACTGTTGCGGAGGATGGATGAATTTTACTTTAAGTGTTTGATGAATTTATTTCGATTTTGAATATCTTGGAATTTAGGATTTTTGGATTTTATGGGAATTTTGGTTGGGCTTTAAATGTAAGTGGTTGCTATTTGAGAGTGTGGATTTAAAGGAAGATGTGTAGTGGGCTTTAAGTAGAAAAGGATATGGCTTGCTGTAGGAAGCAACAGGAGAGATCAGCTAGGGCTGGTTTGCCTATTATGGATCGGATGAGGATAGCAGGGACTTGCGGCAATTTGAGGAAGAAGAGATGGGGTTCGGCTGGAGGAAGGGCAAGGTAGGGAGAAAGCTTTCTCTTTTTCTCTCTCTCTCTCTCTCTCTCTCTCTGGGCTAAATGGATCGGAAGAGTTGCCCTCGGCTAAGGCCCGCACAAACAGAGGTTGTGGAGGTCGGTTATGGAAGAGCTTCGGCTAGAGGAATCGGGGCAGGAGTCGGTCACAAGGCTCAGGCCGTGGGCTTTGCAGCTGAAGGGAGGAGGTCGGAACCGGAGCAGGCGACCGATACAGGTCTTGTGAGGGACGTCGAAGCTTGCAATTGCTATTGCTGGCGTCAGCTAGGTAGGAGAGGTCGGGAGGTGCGACTGGAATGGCGAGCGGGGTTTGCGAACAGGGCAGAGGCGGTGGATTGGAGGAGTTCGGCACTGGGGGTCTCGGGAGACTTGCGAGCTGAGTGGAGAAGCAAAGTGTCGAAGCAGAAGGATTTTAGGTGTGGAGAGCAAGTTCTGCGATGGGGGATGAAACGAGAACCTCGTATGCCTTCTCGTTTTAATGATGTTGAGGAGCCGTGATCGAGGTGGGTTCGCGGGATATTCGGGAAGAGACCGCGAAGCAGAGCAGATAACCGGGATTTCGTGCGGGATTCCTGGATTTGACGGAGGCTTTCGGCGGGATTTGCACACAGGTAAGAGCTTTAAACTTTCTCTTTTTGTTTCTTTTTTTTTGGATAATATACAAAGGTCAACAATCTAATCCAATGTCTTTTGATTTCTAAAATTTGAGAGATTATTTTGGATTATATTCAAGGAACAAACACACTAAGGCTTCGTTTTGGATGACTTTCATATTGCTTCTTAAAGCAATTTTCTAGCATAAAAATTTTAGAAGTTGCTTTAACAAGCAGCAAAAAAGTTGTCCCAAACAAACACTAAATTGAATACATTTGTTATTCGGATTAAAATAGCCCCATAAAAATAATCCATGGACTATTTTAACTTTTTTTTTTCTCCACATAAAACGGCGGCCTTCTGATGACCCGATTAGGAGAGTAGATGTATTAGATTTAACCTATGTTAAGAAAGATAAAGATAAACCTAAAAAAATTTAATTAGAAAATATTAGAAATGACATTTCTTTACTTGATTTAAATGAGCATTTGACTCTTAACTGGAGACAATAGAGAAAAAGAATTCATCTAGCCAACTCCACCTAGTGGAATAAAAGCTTGATGTTGTTGTTGTTGTCGTCCTTTATACATTATACTCATTTCAGAAGAAATTTAAGTGTCTTAAAATCTACCAAACTCAATTTTCTCCTATCTAATATGCTTTTATTTTTTTGCTCCAGGATAATATTACTTTGTGGAGACTGTACTACTATGTTCAAACTGTGCTTGAAGCAAACAAGCAAAGCAACCGCAGTCCAATACCATTCCCATTGATGTAAATTACTATTCCATACCTCTCTGCTGTTAGTTTGTTGTTCATTAAGCGGTAGAAGATTTTGGTTCTAATATGAATGGCTGGAGAAATGCCTCTGACTTGCTTGCTTTTTTTAATTTTTTTAATGTTTTTTGGTGAATTGGTAGTATGATCATTTGTTTTCCATGCTTTGATCACCGGTTAAAGAAGGTGGTGAAAATTTATTTTTTTCCATTATTCTGGAATGACTTATTGTTGCAGCAGTAAGAGATCTTCCTTGAGGGTCTTGCACTTATGCTATGTAGGCATGAGTAAGAGTGTAATGGCGGCTTTTTAAATGCTTTCTAAAGCAGTTTTTTAGTATAAAAATTTTTAGTTCAAGAAATTTTTATATTAAAAAACAGTAAAAAAATTTATTGGAAGACATCAGAGTCTTTGAATTTGCTTTGAGATGAGAGTGCCATATGCACAATCAATTAAAATTTGTATTGCGCTAATCTTAAAGTAAATTTGATAATTTTGAGACTCGTGTTGATCATATTTTATTAGAATGTTCTTATTCATTTTTTCTAAATAGTTAGGGCCAGTGTGGGATCACTTTTATTTTGTATTTTGCATTTTTTTTTAAGATGTTTTTTTGTTGTATTTTTTTTACATATTTTTATTTTTGATTTATAATTTTAAGAAAATACTTCTCAAATTATTATCATCAGACATAAGTCAATTAAGGCTTCGTTTGGGACGGCTTTCTTGTAACTTTGTAAAGTTGTAGAGAAATTTTTTTTAAAACTATTGTATGAAGTATCTTTCTTTAAGTAGCGAGAAAGTTGTGGGCAAATATAGGCATTGTTTGGGATAGTTTTTTTTATTGTTTTTTAAAATAATTTTTTAGTATAAATTTTTTTTGAATTATAAATTTTTGTATGAAAAAATTGCTTTAGAAAGTAGTAAGAAAGCTGTCCCAAATGAAGTCATAATTGTGGTTGCGGTCTGAAAAGCAAATAATTGTTCCAAATGAAGCTTAAAACTTCTCATATTTTTAATTAGATGATTTTAACCTTTTTTCAGCATGACTTTGCTGTTGTTATCCTCATGTTTTATTACTGAATATTATTCCTACTTAGCTGAAATAAGTCAAAACGCAATTTTCTGAAATATTGTTTGATTCTGCGTTTCTGATGTTTAAGGTTCCTCTTGTCTTGTTGATAGACAACAATGCAAAGGCTTATTAATTCTCCAGTAGCTGGCTCATTAACATATATTTAATCTTGATTTATTTCTTATGGTGTCCATATATAGTCCCTCTATTTGCTAGAAGCTTCTTCATGATAAGGATATGAGGCAATAATAAATCACCAAAAATAAAAGTTGACAGGTAATAATAATAATAATAATAATAATAATAATAATAATTACTTATTGATATTGCTAAGAAGAAGAAATTTTAGGTGGAATGGTGGTGGTAGTCGTTGTCGGTTGTCACCAACAATAGAGGAAGAGGCAATCGGCCGGAGGTGTTGGCTGTGACAGTCGACGATGGCCGTAGTTTGGGGATGGTCAGATGGTGGTTGTCTCTGAAAATATTCAAAATTTCTAAAGTTGTTTTTACTATTTTTACCAATAATTTGATTTTAAAAAATAAAAAAACACAATAAATAATAATAATTTTTTAGAGAAAATAGGCAATTTTTTGGGTTTTTGAGATTTTGAAGTGCATTCCTATAAAATGGTTCTCAAAACAGCAATAAACTAAAATAAACAAGTTTTTCATGTTGTCATGCACCCTACAATTAAGCTAAGGCTTCGTTTGAGACAACTTTCTTATTGTTTTTTAAAATAGCTTTTTAATATAAAAAAAATTTTAGTCTAAGAAAATTTTGTACTAAAAAACTGTTTTAAGATTAGTAAGAAAGCTATCCCAAACGAAGCTTAAGTCATCTCAAGATAAGTCATTTGATCAACAAGAATCTTGAGATGATTTTTATATTAGAATTTTCAAAATTGAATTCATGACCATCTGAATTCTGATTTCGACAAATTTATAATTCAACTAAACATCTTAATGAGATGAATCCATCGATACTACAAGTGATCCGATCCTTCTTCAATTGTGCTCAAATCAAACACTTGAAACATACTTGGATTCTATTAATGGATGAACCAAACTGCTTCCAAATCTTATATGCTTATATTCAAATTGAGCAACTCGATAAGAGAAATTTAATGAACCAATGATAATCCAATTTAGACTTTATTAAGACACTCAAATAATGAATATACATTATATATTCAAGACGAGCAATATGAATCATTTGACGGAGTATTTTAGATTCAGACCAAATTTATCAAAATGCCCCTATCAAAAGCTATAAATATGGCTTCATTTTTTTTCTAAAGGGGGTTCGAGAGCTGAGAAAATTAAAGAACTCTATTGCATTTTTCGACGAATGACTAGCATCTTCAATCTTTGTCACTTTTGTCGAACTTCCATCATCCAACTATTATCGCTTGACTAAATATTAACATCTAACATTGTTGTTGGATTTTAATTATCTGCTCATGGACGTCTAATTTCTATAATTCTTATGAGGGAAATAAGATAATTATACTCAATTGTGTATGATCCAATCTTCTTCATTGGTGGAGAAGAGTGAATCCTTGTATATATAGTTATATAATAAATTATTACAATTAAGTCAAGTCCCGTGATTTTTCTCTTTCTTAGGGTTTTCATGTGAAAAAATTCTAGTATCTCTTACAAACTTCTATGCATACTGGATATTTAGATAAAGTTAAGATAATAAATACTCTACCGCCATAACTTTTCTAGCACCTAACAAATATTCATAAGAAATAGATGATGAAAAGACTATATTTTCTTGCACCTGAATAAGAAAGAGAGAGAGAGAGTGAAGGGGAGAGAGAGAGAGAGAGAGAGAGAGAGAGAGAGAGAGAGAGAGAGAGAGAGAGAGAGAGAGAGAGAGAGAGAGAGACCTAATACTACCAAAAGAAAAACCTAATACCATTTTAGAAAAGCCCAGACCTCTTAATCTCATCACATGGGGAGGGTTCCATTAATTAGATGGGCATGAATTATTGGGTGGCCTTTGTTCATTATTAGTACTATTTTTCAAATCCATTGACTTTTTAACGTTTATATGGCCACCATCTCCCCTTTACAAATGGCAATTGGAAAGGAAAGGATGCTGCATTTTTTTAATTAGGTGTTAAGTATCAATATTAAGTCCAAAGTACAGTGATTAGGATAATAGGTTTTCAAAATTCAGGTTGAAGGTTTATGTAAAATAATATTCTTTTTCCCTCAATTAGTTTGCTATTGGAGTGGGTCAGGTAAACTTAAATGCTTCATTAGAAGAGATCCATATCTATTATTTGTGAGATGATCTTCATCTTTCGGAACGTTGGTCTCATTGAGATTTCCGACGAAATTGTTGCAGGAGTCATAGCGGATTGTGGGAATTTCAGGGAGAAATTTTTGTTGGAAATCCGTCAGAAATTGTATGATAATTTTTTGCCTGTGCTCTCCTTCCTGTCGTTGGCATCTCCGAATCTTCGGACATTCTAAGCCGTCTTTTGCTTTGTGAGAGTGTCGCCACTCATTAGGGACTATTTTTAGCTCGATTTCTTCGATTCTTCCGTAGCCTATCGAGGAGCATGAGATAAATTAATCTTTTGAATGAAAAAATCAAGCATTTTGCTTATAATGCCACCTTGGATGCATTCTTATAGATTCTGCTGCAATGTCTAAGACATTAGCTGACACAAAAGGACAAACATGGCTCCAATTTCAAATTTTCTTGATTTTTATTAACTCCTATAATTAACCAACTTATTATTATAATCCAAAGTTTCTAAAATTGGAGCCTAACTGTTGTTAAATATGTAAAATATAGAAAGGAAGATCAACATGCAAAAAACTAACAATTTTTTAAAATTGGAGCTTAACTGTTGTAAAATTTGTAGTTTTAATTATGAAGAATTACAATCCTAATTCCTTTGTTATAGCATAAACAAAAGCTTAGGTCAGCCGAAAATATAAGAAAAAACATTCTTGATAAAATAACTCGTAAATTTGGATATCTTTCGAGGGCTTCGGCCCGAAAATTCCCAGAAAGGCGGCTCTCAGTCTCATTTCTATCCCCATAATGACCATGAAGGTTTGCTTCAAACTACTAGTTCAAACCTCACCCTCACACCTATAAATAGAACCATTTTCTTTGAAGCCATTCACACTTGAAAGCCAAAACCAATTGATCAAAAAGCTTTAGTTTTTTTCTTTCAGAAATCCATCTGAAGAGAACAATGGTTGCAGGATCCTTCACCCGAGAGAATGTGTCGAAAATTTCGCTTGATAGAGTATGGAAAGCAGGAATTCTTGATGCTCATAATTTGATTCCAAAGCTTCTATCTGATTTCATCTCAAGTGTTGAGCTTCTTGAAGGAGATGGTGGACTTGGCACTGTCAAGAAGACCAATTTCACTGAAGGTTTGCTTCATTTTTATCCAAACCAGAAGTAAATTGGCAAGAAAATTCTATCTGAATGGTGTATTTATAGCTGAATTGTAGACAATATAGGAATCATTAATGAAAAACAGCTATATATATATATATAAATAAAATAGATCAAATATATTTCTCCTTTTTTTTTTCTTGTCCTCCATTCTTCCTTGCATTCAAACAATAAATTATTCTGAAACTAAACCTCAACAAATCCTACAATTCATTGCAGCTGTGAAGGAATTTCGCTTTGTTACAGACAAGATTGAGTTACTAGACACTGAGAACCACATAGTAAAGCAGTCTGTCATTGATGGAGGACTTATTGGCCAAAGGCTAAAATCTTACTCATTTGAAATGAAATTTGAAGCGGTAAACAATTCTGAAACTTTGGGAAAGATCACATTAGAATATGACACCATAGATGACACTCCTCTTAGTGCTGAAGAGCAAGAAGAAATCATGAAAGGCTTGTTTCTGATTATAAAGGCTATTGAAGGATATCTGATTGAAAATCCAACTTCTTATGCCTAAATTATAGCCCATCAGTTGATGCTTATCTTATTCAGTGCTTGTTTGTGGCTTGTTGTGGTGATAAGAGAGAGAGTTTCTTGTTCCTTTAAAATATTAGAGGAGTGAGTATCTTGTGTTATTTCAAGAGAGGAAGATGTGCTTCTTGTGTTGTTTTTCCTCTTCTGTTTGTCTCCAAATGTTTGCTGATGAATAAAGGTTGAAGTTCTGAATAGTCTTCCTTTTTTGGTTTTGCTTTTAGAGAAAGATTAATTAAGCTCGCTCCAGTTGAAGAACTTACTCAGCACTTCTGAACATTATGGCAAGAAAGAAAATGAGAAAAAATGGTAAAGAAAAGGATACCTCTTCTTGTTTTACAAAACATTGCAAGAATAAATAGAAAAACATTACAAAGGAGGCAAAATGATGACTATAAATGATCTAAAATTACATGAACAGATCATAATATTAACAAGCCAAACTGTTTATTGTCTTCTGTTAGTCCAGAAACATGAGAGCAACAATGATTGATAGAGTAATACATAAAATAAAAGAAATCAGAGGGTTTATGTTTTGTGTTTGTCTAAAACAAATCATTCTCACATATGAAATAGACAATTCAGTTCCAGCATCTTCAGTTGGTGAGATCATTCGAAAATTAAGTATCAAACAATCTTATAATAATTAAGAGTTCGTTTGATACAACTTTCTTACTGCTTCTTAAAGCAGCTTTCTAGTTAAAAAATTAAAATTTTTGTACTAAAAAGCTACATATGAGTCATCTAGGCTCATGTGATTAATAAGTCAAAATAAAAATAAAATAATAGACTTCATCTTTTTTTGATCATTCAAGTTTTTCATGTGACATTTGGCAGAGCATGAATAGATGCTAGCTGTGAAATTATTAGTATCCTTAGCAAACAATTTTGACTTGCTCATTTGCATTATTATCTGACAATTGGTGCCTTCTCTTAGTACTATTTTATTGAAGTGATTGTTCTTCATTGAAATATTTTATCTATTTTTAATATTATTTGTAAATATACAAATCTTATGTAATAAATTGATATGATGAACCAATAATGTGTACAATAATAGAACAAGAACTTGAAGCCAAAGAAGTAACTTAGTACTCCTTTTATAATAGTCAGAACATAGAACAACTAAATACAAAAAACACTCTCATAAAAAGCTCTCCTTGGAACAAAACCAACCCTCTTTATTATCACATAACAATTTCATATAAGATTTTTAAGCATAGGTTACAGGTTTGGCTGCAGAAGGTATTCTTCTGCTGCCTTGACGCTCTTGATAAAATCTTTCTTGGCCTACTTGATGTCCTTATTAACATATATCAACACAGGGAGAGCCTTATTAGTCCCTGACAGCTTAACAATGGAGCCATTCCCTTTGGTTCGACTTTGAAGTGTATAGTGGTGCAACAGTGGCGGAGCCATGATTTTTTTCATATGGGGTACAAATTATGAATACTAAAAATATCCTCAACATTTTTTTATCCAGACTTGGGACCGACATTGACGATTTTAAAAACTTTTTTGTTAGACTTGTTATAAGAAAAAGATAAATTATATAAGAAAAAAACTTACAATCAAGAGCAAATACACCTGCAGCTTCTCCTTCCAAATCTTCAATATAAAAAATTTGTTCTTAAAGAGAAAAAATGGAAATTCACTCAAGTGAACTCAAAGTGCATGAAAAGTTTTAATTAAAAACCTTAAAACTATTTAAACTCAAATAAAGAATTTTTTTTTTCAATGATCTGCTCAATAAAAAATAGAATCTTAAACTATAGAAAAAAATCAATTTTTAAATTAAAAATTTTTAATCAATTTTTACACTTAAACCTACAGGCAAGCTTGGCGAGAGAGAGAATGGTTGAGGTGGGGGCACGTGTCGGTGCTGCTTTACAAGCTCTTTACTCAAAGTGTTCATTATTCAACTTCTGAAGAAGAAAAGCAAGCACACTCTTCTTTCTACGACACACTGCAAAATCTCTATCAAAAAAGTAAAAAAAAGTTTTTTTTTTTCATTAGGTCAGTGGGGGCATTCACGTGCCCCTAATGCCCCCACCTTGCCTCTGCCCCTCGTGGTGCTTGATCTTGTTTGCCAAATAGCTAGCTTCACATGAAATCTTCAGCTCAAGCTTTTCATGATTGATGAAATCAAGACTCTCCTCCACAAAGCTAAAATGCACTGGTGCATAAGAACAACAAATATTTGTGTATATTTACAATATTCAACTTTCAATTAATTGGTCTAGTTTAGAAGTAAAACAACCATTTCTAACAACTACAACTATTATAGAATAATGTTTGAACTCTTAATGAATTTGGTATACCGACGGATTTATATCCGCCGGTAGAAGCAGCGGTGTAATCGGCGGATATTCCGCCGGTAACTTAGTGGCTGGTTTTTCGACGAATAAATAGTAGGAAAGTTTCCAGTGAAAAATCATCGGCAAAGCCGTTAGTTTTTGCAAAACCGACCGTAACTTCCGGCAAAAAATGCGCTAGAAATTACCAGCATAATTTTTGACAGATTTTCTGCTAGCTTACTTAAATACAACAAAATATTTCCGAAGGAAACATTTCCAGCGAACAATCCGCCTGTATTATCGTCGGAAAAGGCCATATTTTCCTTCCGCGGTCATCTTTTTTCCCATTTCACACTTGCTCATTTTGCTTCGCTCCCGCTCGCTTCAGTCGCCTCCCGCCGAACGCTGCCTCTGTCGCCTTGGTGTACACCGCTCCTTCGCTAATGTACGCCACCTCAGTTGCCGGAAATCCGCCTTAAGTTGATCTGCGTTAGCCCATTTATTTTTGCTTTGGTCATGGATGTTCTTGGTAGACAATTGCAAGAGATTGTACCATGATGTATGCATTTTGTTGATGATATTCTTCTTGTTGATAAGGCTAGAGAGGGAGTACATGTTGAAATAGATGTGGATACTATTAGTAGAATTCAAGTTGGATGGTTAAATGGAGGAATGTGTTGGGCTTATTGTGTGATAGAAAATTCTTCTCAAACTTAGGGGAAAATTCTATAAGATGTGTGGCTTTACTTGAGATATGACATTGGACTTATTGTGTGATAGAAAATCCCCTCAAACTTAGTGGAGGAATTAATGCGTTGGGCTCATGAGTGGCTTTACTCTTAGAGACAAGATACGAAATGAGCATATATGTGAAAAGGTTGGAGAAGCTCCTATGGAAGATAAGATTAGAGAGAGTGAGAGAGTCACCCTAGATGGTTTGGTCACATAAAACGGCGGCCTCTCGATGGCCTAGTTAGGAAAGTAGAGATATTATATTTGGTGTATGTTAAGAAAGGTAGAGGTATAAAAAGACTTGGATGTTTGTGACGTGGAAAGAGTGCTTCAAAACCGATGAAAAACGAGTAATTCGCAAATTTCTGCACAATTACGCCTAAATTCAGTCTTGACGTGGCGGGAAGACTAAGACTCCTTAATTTCTACTAAACAGGGGAGACGCCGGGAGGCTGTCAAATTTTCATTGATAGAGGACCTGTGTGAAATAACATCAAAATTCTGCCGGAAAAGATTTCCGACATGCGTTTTATCGTCAACTACATTTCCGTCAAAAATCCGCCAGAAATGCACCTTTCCGGGGGAATTTTTTGATTTCTAGCGGATATGAGCCGCTGGTAATGAGAGATTTTTTTTTGTAGTGATATTATCTTTGCATCTAGCTCACACGGTACGTTGTTAATTCATAGTAATTTTTTTAAAAAATTCAATATTATTTTGCTCAATCATATAATTGTAATTTTTTTAGTACAAAGTGAGTACATATTATTTAATCATATTATTACCCAAAAAAAATATTGATGTACAAAATGAGTACAAGAATATGTACTCTGGTATTCCACCTGATCCTAGTTGGCATGGTATACTATCCACACATAATAATTTTTTCTTTTTGTTCAAATCCACTCTCCAATAATTTTCTTTAAAATTCAACATTCTTCTTGCCTTCGGGCTTTCAAAAGTATGTAAAAAAGTCATAAAATTATATTATATGATCTAATTTGTACTTCATTTGGAACAGTTTTCTTCCTGCTTCGTAATGTTGTTAAGTAGAGAAAGTAATTTCTTAAAGCTGTTGTAGAAAATAAATTTCTAATATTTTTTTTAATAATTAAAAATAATGACTAAACAGAACTTATGATTGTTATCCTACAAGAAGACTTAATAAAAAGATATATATATATACATGAAACAAAAGTCCTTCAGATAATTGTGGTAAGAAATAGCATTGGAAGGTTAGGGAGAAAGAAGAGAGGTGCAAACCTGGAGAAAAATTGGCCTGTTTGATGCTCCCCGGACTTCCATCTCCAGATATTTAAGTAACACAAGTGACAATATCAGAAATGAGCTTAGGACCAAAAGATCATGCATGCCAGTCAATGTTAGTCTCCACCTCTACTGTTCTGCTTGAGCTCATCTTTCCAACTAAATTTACTACTCTACCTTATTTTGACTTGCTTAATTTTTCGTTCAGTCGATCAGATGGGTGTTAATGGTGAGTAATTTTGTCAAGATTTGGCATTTTGTCTTCAAAGGTAGGTAGCATGATTGAATGATCCAGTGACTAATTGAAGTGTGTGAATGAGCAAAATAGGAGCATGTGTTGTGGAAGATGATCCAAAATTTGGACCTAATTTAGCGTTTGTATGGGATAGCTGCAGCGTTTTATAAAGTTGGTTGTAAAGTTACTATACAGAAAATAGCTTTATTACTATGGTTGCAAAAATTAGCTTTTCACTATAGAAATTTTTGAGAACCAGTAAAAAGACAACAAGAAAGTAGTAGTTAAATAAGATTATGATTGCTGTCTGAAATGTAAAGCAGTCAGAAAGATGTCCCAATCAGATTATCCTTAGTTATCTTATGATGAAAATAGAGAACAGTGTTGTTGATATAAAGTGTATCTAAGTTGAAAGTAGGAGCTCTTGACCAGGAAGATGGAAGTTATAGTCCAAAATTCTAGACTTACTGATCATATCATTATTTTTTCTTAAGCTGGAAAGAGATGGGACACCTCTTCTGATCCATAGAAATAGAGAACAGTGTGAAATATATTAAAATATAGAAGGTGCAGCTTAGATTCAAAAAGTTTGTGATATGAATAATTTGAGATCTAAAAATTACATCAAGATTTGTGCTGAATTAGATAAAATTTTAGGTAGCAAATAAAATTGCTTAAATAAACTTAATAATTATATAATTATCATAATTTTTAATGTATTAAATAAAATAAAAAAATTATTTTTCGTTAAGAAAAACATAGATGTATTAATAAAAACTATAAAAGTTTTAAGAAAAATTTCTAAATTTATTTAAAAATTTTATACAATATAAGATAACTATATATGCTTAATTAATATAAATAAGCATGATAACATATAAATAGTAAACTTATTGATATAATTATGAAACTTGTGCTCATATAAATTATACAATAATATTAATATTCAGTTCTGAAATTAAACAATTTTTATAATTAATACAAATAATAAAGATCAATAAATTAGATAAATATAAAGTTAGTCCAAATAAGTTCACTAAAATTATAGATAAATTCATAATAATATAAAAAAACATAATTAAGATTAATTTTATCCTTGTATTATAGATAATTTCATAATAATATAAAAACTTAATTAAGATCAATTTTTATCTAAAATAAAATTTATTCTAGAATTTTCACTACAAGAAAATCATCTTTTACAGGCGAATTTTTCCAGTAGAAATTGGGAAATTTCCTACAGATTTCTTCGTTTCTGGCTGTTAATCCATCTGTAAAACTGTCAAAAATTCCGATAGTCGGTTATTTTTCTGTGGGGGCACTAATCCTATTAAATTATTAGTATCCTTAAGCAAGTAATTTGGAGCTTGACATTTGGCTATCTCACAATTAACATGATCACCTAACAATGAATACTTGAAGCCCAAGAATTAGCATATATATATATATATATATATTCTTAATTGTAAGCATACTTTCACTTTATTTATGATATATAAACCACAACATAGAAAAATGAAAAACAAAAGCACTCTCTTAACAGATCTCCTTAGAACATAAATCAACACTCTTTATTACCACATGACAATTTGAAGCACACGTTCACTCAAGCAACTATAAGGTTTTTAAGCATAGGCTCCAGGGTTAGCTACAAGGTGTTCTTCCACTGCCTTGACGCTATTGATGAAACCTTCCTTGGCCTTCTTGATATCCTCAGCAACATCAACGCCAGCAATGGCTTTATATGTTGCTGATACCTTCACAATAGAGCCGTTTCCCTTTGGCTCGACCTTGATGTGGGAAGCTGCAGACTCGATCTTGATGCCCAAATCTCCACCCTCCACAACAGAAGTCTTCAGTTCAAGCTTCTCGTGGTCAACAAAATCAAGACGCTCCTTCACAAAGCTAAAAGGCACCACTGCAAAAGAAGAAAACAATTCTCAATGTAATAAGTGCCTATTTGGCATATTTTTATTTAAAAAAAGAAAAGAGATCGAGTTGTGAACCTGGGGAGAAGTTGATCTGCCTGATGCTCCCCGGACTTCCATCTCCAGAAATTAAAGTAACACCGGTGATAATCTGAGGGATGAGCTTAGGACCGAGATTATGCCAGTCAATGAATGCAGCCTTAAAGATAGCAGCCGCTGGGGCTTTGGTCTCCACCTCCGCAGTCCAGCTTGAACTCATCTTTCTCCTGGCTTGCTTAATCTTGTTTTTTATGCTTTGTTTAGCTGGTAGATGTTCATGCAGTGCAGTATGGCTGAGCTTTTATACTGATTTGATGGTGAGGTTGATGAAGATTAATGCTGTCAGCACATTTGGTATTTTTCTTCAAAGTTAGGCAGCGTGATTGATTGGCCTATTGGTTTTTTAATGACTGAACGAGGAAAATTTGAGCTTGTGCTGTGGAAGATGGTCCAGAGCTCTCACCTAACTTCGTTAGGTTGTGATGAAAATAGAGAACAGTGTTGTTAATATAAAATATATGAATCTGGAAGTAGTCCAAAATTCTACACTTGTTGACCTTTATTTTATTTTCTTCTTAAGCTGGAAAGAGATGGGGACACCTCTTTTGATCCACAGAAATAGCGAACAGTGTGCGGTTGGTGGCCGCTCGCATTTAATTTGTTTTGCTTCTAGATGTGTTTATCTTAGGCGGGGTCATTAATTCTCCCTTAGTACTTGTGTGGAGAAAATTTTGAAGTATTAGAAAGTGTGTTTGACCAGCCTAGATTTAGGGTGGCTGGTGGGCGAGTACGGTTAGGAACCTCTCATCCCGGATTCGAATCCCCACTACTACGGCCTCGCCACTTTAGTGGGGCAAAGCAAGTGTGGGTCCGATGCCGGTGGGTGGCCTTGCTAGGTTCCGCCGAGGGATTAGTTACGCCGCCAAGCGCTCTCTTTGGAGTGGTAGATGGTAGATATCCTCGTTCCAAAAAAAAAGGTAGTTTTTGGGCAATAAATATATATCATTTAAATTTGTTTAAACAAAATTAAGCTAATGATAATTAATGCCGTAAGCATTTTTTTTGCTTGATGATAACTGTAAATTTAGGTAGAAGTAAAAACTGCGTCCGGATTCTGTGAGTGTGCGCAGTAAAACACAGTAAAAATGTAGTGTGCACAGTAACTGTGCTGTTAATGTTTACACTTACAGAATCCGGATGGTTCTCCTATCCGGACTCCGCATGTAATGATCTCTCCTTAGCTAGTGGCGGAGTTAGGCTGCATCATGACTTGGGACTAACATTGAAGATTTTAAAAGTTTTTCATATTAGAGGTCGTATTACAAGAAGATAAATTATTAGATAAAAAAAAACTTGTAATTGAGAACAACCTTTATGAGTAAGAACACAAAACGAGAAATATTGTTTTTTTAGTCTCTATTTATTTTTGTGAAAGCTCTCCAAAGCCTTGTAGAAGTGAAAAGTAGTGCCATCGGGAAGTGATGGGATCTAGACATAAGATTTAGTAAGTGGTTTGCATCTTGAAGATGGGATTCTTAAAAGAGGGGCTATCAACAAAAAAGTTGTCCAAGTTTAAAGGGTTATATGTAGGTAAATCTTTTAAAAGTTAAATATAAATTAATCTACTCATTTTATTGGGGTATTTAATGTATTAATAAGTGATTACTTGCTTTTTAGTTTTGATTAGTCAAAATTTTTTATATTAAAAAAATCCTCAAATATAATTAATTTATTTTAAAATATGATAAAAGCCACTTAAATGTTACTTTTGAGTAAACTTAATTTTAAATTTCAATAAATAAAATGTGAGTCTTTTTTTTTTTTTAAATTAAAATTCAATTTCGTCGCCAAAAAAGTTACACGGTCCTTAGAGAGATCAATAACTCACTCTCGAAGAGCTACAATCACAAGGAAAAAGAAAACCTAAGGAGTCGTCGATCTCTATTTAGTTACAAACAAGAAAAAAATATAAAAAAGCCAGGCCTGGGGCCAAACCCAAAAACTCAATAGGAGCAGCAACAAGAGCATATATGAATTGTCCAATATCAAGAAGACTAGAAGAGCCAAAAGTACATCCTGCAAGATATCAAAAAACATATTGCAACTAGCAAATTACAAAGTCTACACATACCTGATGTAGAAGCCAAAAGAATGGAGGATGGTCATGATCTATAGTAGAAAAAAAAATCACAAAAACAAATTCACATCTATCACAGCCATTCCAACATGGGTATAAATAACTAGAAATGAAGCATTAGCCAATAAACAAATGACTCCCTTATACAGGCAAGAAAAAGAACAAAACACGATCCAGACAGTAGAGAACAACAAGAGTAAACAATATTTAATCCCAGATAATATCTAAAACAAACCACAACAAAACCACTCCACAAACTGAGAAAAGCATCACAACTACCAAGCCAGATTGGAGAAGGTGCAAACCAACACCAAAAGACAGAAAAAATAACAACCTAACAGTAGGAGCAAAAGTATTACACAAATCATAACAATCCAACTAAAAAAATAAAATTATTAGAGCCCCTTAGAGACCAAAATAGTACTATACCACACCAGAACACCCAAAAGACAGAAATAAAGAGCAAACCAAAGGACAAGATTCACCCATAGCATGAAAACAGACTCAACAACAAAATTACTTTCTCATATAAGGAGTAACTAATTTATCAAGTATCATGCCTTTAAGTAGACCAAGGCTGGAACTATGTTAAAATATATGGTATTAGGGATCTTAGCACCTTCCTTAGCCAGTCAATCATCATAAACATTGTTTTGTCTCCAAATATGAGAGATTTTATAGTTAACTTTATCAAGTATAATTAATATTTTGTGAAACAAATAAAACATATTAGGAATAAGGCATTTAAGGGAAACAACTAAAGTAACAAGCAATTTGGATCCTATTCAATCCAAATATTTAAAATTTCTTCTCAATACGCAACAAAAGCCCCATAAAAAGAGCACTTAATTCAGCATACAACATATTGCCATTGGAAATTCTAGAAGCAAAATCATATAAAACTCACCTTGATGATCCCTTAAGATACCGCCGCAACCAACACTACTAGTAATAGAACCATCAACATTAAGTTTAAATTCATGAACATATGGTTTGATCCACCTCAATATTATAGGATTTATGTATCTTTCAAAGTTTAGACAATTAATGTTGAAATACAAAAAGCAATTGTGAAATAAAGAATGAGCTGTTTAAACCATAACTATTTAAGAAATAAGAAAGCTTATAAGGGCCTAGTAAAATGATAATTGACATGCAACTGTGATATCAACATAAGTAGCATAACCCTTTAATCAATTGTGCTAATAG
The DNA here is from genome assembly GCA_019925795.1 of Dendrobium chrysotoxum. Lineage (NCBI taxonomy): Eukaryota > Viridiplantae > Streptophyta > Magnoliopsida > Asparagales > Orchidaceae > Dendrobium > Dendrobium chrysotoxum. Next base: position 56,473,564 of record CM034298.1, on the reverse strand, counting down.
GCCTAATTAGGTACCATTAGTTATAAAAATATATTATTATTATTATTATTGGGTAGTGGGGGCCATGGGGCATAGGGCCCCCACTATAAATTCTTCCCTGACCTTAGCTTTAGGCATGAGGCTTAGCATTCTCGTTTGATTTGTTAATCTTAATTACTATGAAGCCCTTTCTCTTCATAGGCTGTAAGACACATATATTCATATAATTTTATTGATATCTTTTCGTCACTCTTAATCATTATGCGTATTATTTTTATACTTCGATCTCTCTCTTTGCTCTTCCTTGCATATTATTACGTATGTGTTGATGCTGCTAAGACACTTGAGATATTATGTCTGATGAATAAAAATCGTACCCTAAAAGTAATATTATATCAAATCTAAGAAGAAATAAAAAAACACACTAAATTTAGATTTTTCTAGAACTCCTTGTCCAAGATATAATTAACCATAGAGGATTATAACATGGGAAATCAGATTCTCTAGAATAAATAAGTTATATTTGTCATCATATGTTAGATAAGGGGAAATTTTTGGTATATATTTAACTATATATGTCTTTTTCTTTTAATTCTATAAAGTGAATTATATTTATCTTTCAAGGTAGTATAATCCTCTCTCTATGAAGTATTCAAAAGAAAAAAAAATGACGATGTTTACATGTGTTCTTCTGATTCTGATATTTTTGAGAACACGCCAATAATCCATTCTCACCTTAATAATGATTTTGATTTGGAGTAGTCTCTTGGTAGCATGGACTCTCACATTAATGTTGGTGGTGATGACCAATACTGATGGGGGTGTAAACCATGAAGATCAACATTGGTTGAGATGACATATATTGGCCTTACTAGTATTTGTGTACTTATACTTTGGGGGCATATGTTGGCTTTGGCCTTATGGCATCGATGTTAGTAGTGATGGAAAACATCATCATTGTTATTGAATATTGTAGGTCTCAACTTATTTACAATGTCAGTCATTAGTCTTATTGGCGACATTAAGCATCATCCGTATTGAGAATAGAGTACATTAACATTGCCGACTATAATGGGCCTCAATGGGCATCAGGGTTATAAGCATTGTCGTGCTTCTAGCTTGGTGAGTGAATTGACCTTGGTAGCATTGGCGTGTGTTGACCTTAGTGGCATCAATGAGCATTGGCCTTGATGGAACCAATGGACATTGATCTTGTTGGTGAAGAAGGGCTTGTTAATAACAATGGGTTTCACAATATTGGAATATTTAGGCATATACCTTATTGGTGATGGTAGACACTAGTATCTGTGGCAACATTGGGTAATAATGTTGGTGGCCAATAATGAGAAACAAACTTGGTGGCATCACTGGTCATTAGCCTTCGTAGCACAGTGGGGCATCAGTTGTATAATGTTGTTGGTGATATTGAGAAAAAACATTTACTAGTTTATATATTTGAGTGGCTTCAAAAATTAGATTTTTTGTATAAAAATATAGATGTGTTAATAAGATACTATAAAAATTTTGAGTAAAAAATTTAATTTCTGAACTTAAATTATAAGATATAAGCTAATTATCTTTAATTAATATATTAAGCATCATATCAATTAAATAACAAACTTCATGATCTAAATATGAAGCTTAAGTTCACATACATTTTAAATTAATATTTTCCATTACTTTTAAGATGAATAAAATTATTTTGTGTAATTGCTAATAATTATATTTTATGTAAACAATACACATCAATACATTAAATAAATAAAAAATGAATCCAAATAAACCTCCAAAATTTGTAGATAAATCTATAATAATATAGTTGCATAAAAAGAACAAGTTTAGTTAAATCAAAGTTTGTTTTAGAATTGGTGTCTTCTTATAGTACTATTTTATTGATGTGATGGTCCTTTGTTTCACCATTCTATATATTTTAAATATTATTTATATAATTAGAAACACTAAATAAGATAGTAAACATGATCACCTAATAATGTGTACCTGAAGACCAAGAAATAGCATAATATTCTTCTATTTGGTTAATTTGCAGCAAGCATATTTCCACTTTATTTATGATAAAACATAACATAGAACAATGAAATACAAAAGCACTCTCTTAAAATCTCTCCTTAGCATAAAAAACACACTCTGGCTCAAGCAAATATGAGGCTTTTAAGCATAGGCTCCAGGGTTAGATACAAGGTGTTCTTCAACTGCCTTGACGCTATTGATGAAACCTTCCTTGGCCTTCTTGATGTCCTCAACAACATCAATGCCAGCAATGGCCTTGTATGTCGCCGACACCTTAACAATGGAGCTATTTCCCTTTGGCTCAACCTTGATGTGCGAAGTTGCAGACTCGATCTTGCTGCCCAAATCTCCACCCTCCACAACAGAAGTCTTCAGTTCAAGCTTCTCATGGTCGACAAAATCAAGACGTTCCTTAATAAAGCTAAATGGCACCGCTGCATAAAAACTCAATGTAATGAGAGCCTATTTGGGATAAAAAAATATGTAAAAAAAGGCATAAAATAGTATTATATGATGTAGTTTAATAATATAATACATATAATAGGGGATTAGCTTAAGCAAAAGAGAAGAGATCGAGTTATGAACCTGGGGAGAAGTTGATCTGCCTAATGCTCCCCGGACTTCCATCTCCAGAAATTAAAGTAACACCAGTGATAATCTGAGGGATGAGCTTAGGACCAAGATTATGCCAGTCAAGGAATGCGGCCTTAAAGATAGCAGCCGCTGGGGCTTTGGTCTCCACCTCCGCAGTCCAGCTTGAACTCATCTTTCTCCTGGCAGCTTGCTTTAGCTTGTTTTTGATGCTTTGTTTAGCTGGTAGATGTTCATGCAGTGCAATATGGCTGAGCTTTTATACTGGTTTAATGGCGAGGTTGAGGAAGATTTATCCTGTCAGCTTCAAAGGTAGGCAGCGTGGATGATTGACCTATTGGCTAACTAAAGTGTGTGAATAAGGAAAATCGCAGCTTCTCTTGTGGAAGATGGTCCAAAGCTCTCACCTAACTTCGTTAGGTTGGGAAGAAAATAGAGAACAGTGCAGTTAATATAAAATATATGAATGTGGAAAGTAGTCCAAAAATCTGGACTTATTGGCCTTTATTTTATTTTCTTCTTAAACTGGAAAGAGATGGGGACACCTCATCTGATCCACCGAAACAGTGAACAGTTAGGATACAGAATTGAAGGTTGGTGGCCGTCGCGCGCATTTATTAGTTTTGCTTCTAGATGTTTTTATATCGGGCCGCTTTATTAAAGCTTCATCAAGAGAGGAATTGGCAGTCATCAGTCTAAAGTTGTGGGGAGAAAATCTAAAGAAGAGTATGAATGATTAATCATCTTTGGATAATAAATATTTTTCTGAGAAATTTATTTAAAAAGCTATAATAATTAATACCTCCATTATTATTATTATTGTTGTTATTGTGAAAGTGTAAGAGTTTTATGGTAGTATAGTCTCCTCTCTATTAAGTACTAGAAAAAAAGATGTATTGTTTATTTGTACTCTTCTTATTTTAGTATTTTTGAGAACGCACCAATAATCCATTCTCACATTTATAGCGATTTTGATTTGGTGTAGTTTCTTGATAGCAGGACGCTCTCTTGATGCTCATATCACTGTTGGTGGTGATGACTAATATTGATGTTGGTGATAACAATGAAAATCAACACTTGTTGTGATGACATATATTGACCTAACTAGTTGTGGTATACTTCTACCTTGGGGGCATATGTAGGGTTTGGCCTTATGGCGTCGATGAATATAAGGATTATTGGTGATAAATGGTGTTGATGATAGTGATGACCTATAGCTGTTATAGGTGATATACAACAACGATTTGAAAATTGCCGTTGGATAATGCTGCCTTTATGCTCTTTTTTTGTAGAATGATGACCAGCATAAGCATTGTTATTGACTGGGGATGTCAACCTTATTAACAATGACAATCATTAGTCTTTTTGGTGATGTCAATCATCATCCATATTGGAAATATAGTGCATTAACATTGGATGTTATAAGGGTCTCAATGTGCATCGAGGTTATAAATAATATCTTTCTTCAATCTTAGCAGCTTCAAGTACTACAGGAAAATCATTCATTATCAGCGGAATTTTCCAGTGGCTTTCCAGTGGTCAATTTTCTGGTAGCTTTCCGGCGGTTTTCCGATGGAAGACAATGAGACAGCTTTTCCAGTAGAAGTTTCCGGCCGTTTCTTTCCGGCATAATTTTCTGGTGGCTTTTTTAGCTTTTCGGTGGATTTTAAATAATTTAACTCAAATGATTAAAAATTTAACTATTTAAATGATTTAACAAAAATGATTAAAAATAATATTAACTAATTTAAGTTAACTATTTTCTTAATTTAAGTAAAAAGATTTAAATTTAAAATTATTATTTAAATTTTATTTTATTTTAAAATTTATTTTCAGTGATTAGTAATTTTAATAGTATTTTAATAAATTATTAAGTTTATAATTTTTTAATTGAATTTTAATTGTAATACTTTATTTTAATTATTTTTATTTTAAAATTAATTAGTTATTATTAATTTTTATTTTAAAAATAATTATTAATTTTAATTTACATAATTAAATTAATTAGTAAATATAATTGTAGTTTTTAATTTGATTATTAATTTTATGTAATTATATAATTTAAATATAAAAAAGTGACAATTGAAACGTATTTTCTTATGCAGCATTGTGGTTGGGTGTTTGAACATTTTCTCAACCCACCAGAGTTCGAATCCCCATGGCATGCGGGCAGCAGCGCAAGGGAGCAGGCGGTTGGGCAGCTCGGCGGGGCAGTGCAGCAGGGCATCCGGGCAGACGGCAGTGCGTGCAGGTGGGCTGGCAGCGGTCAGCGCGGGAAGGCAGCGGGGCAGCTCAGGCGGGCTAGTAGCTAGTGAGGGCAGCCAGTCGGGCAGCACAGAAATAGGTTTTTTTTAATTAAATTTTTTTATTTTCCAGCCGCCAGAATTATTTACCTCTGGAAAAGGCCACCGAAAAAAAAGTGAATAAGAACCTGTTCCAAAATTTGCATTAGAGGGGACACAATCTATTCCAAAATTTGCATTCAAACCACCACAATCCTCATTCGAATCAACCAAAATAGCAGTGCTGCCCCCCACTCGAGACGTCCATAGGGAGAATAAGAACCTGTTCGGGATGTTGAGGGTGTTTGCACATGTCCCAAGGTCATGATTGGCCAAATCCATATCAAAATTGGAAGCTTCCTCGCACAAGAAGCTATTTGAACAGACTCATCATCCCCATACAAACTAATATCCAGGTTCCATTCGTGAAGATCGGAAGCTTGCTTCTGAGAAGAAGAACAGTTGTCTTCCATATCCTAATAATTCAAATCAGTTTCACCATCCGATGATGAAACAAAAGATCGAGATTCTAGGCAGACAGGCTGACCTTATAATCGGACATAGAAGGCTTTGCTTGAAGACGAATGCCCAGGAGGAACATCTATTGGGAATCCATTCAATGAAGTAGGAGGAGTTCTTTGGATGAAGATCATTTGTTTGTCGACTTACAGCAGGGGGGGAGGGGGTACATTGAACATCTTAGTAGAAGTAATTCTGATCATGCTCCTTTCCTTTATTGTATTAAGAATGCGAATGATATGGGATTTGCTCCTTTTAGGTTTCAAAACATGTGGCTTCAGGCTCAATATTTTAACTCTGTTGTGGAATCTAACTGGATGGCCCCCATTTCATATTATGATGGTTCTAATGACTTTATTATTTTTTCTATTAAACTTATGCATCTCAAATAAGCTATTAGATGATGGAACAAGCATGTTTTTGGGAACATCTTTGACAAAATAAAAAAAAGCGGAGAGGATGTCATTCATTTGGAGAACATTTTTATTACTAATAATTTTGTAGAGAACAAGTTTTTTAAATCAAAGCTAAGAATTATCTTTCTGACATGCATTGTAGAGAAGAGGAGTAATTGGCGTCAGAAAGCTAGTTCTCAGTTTATTTCTAAAGGTGATAGAAACTCTAAATATTTTCATGCTCGGGCTAATAATAAAAAAGCTAATCTATTATTCATAAAGTTAAATTAGATTATGGTTATTGGGTGGATTGTCAAGATGCTATTGCTACCTCTGTTGTTTCTCATTTAAATAACTTACTTGGTATTGCTAAGAATGTGGATGAGCTATCTAATCCTGACTTCTATTCCTCCCATTATTTAGGATGATGAGAATAATAAATTTTTTAAATGCCCTGATGAGGATGAAATTCATAATATCTTTATGGAGATGAATAAGGATTCGGTTGTTGGGCCTGATGGCTTTACCATTGCTTTTTACATAGAAATGTTGAAATATCATTAAAAATGATTTATGCAAGGCTATTAGGGGTTTTTCAAAGGTTTGATTCTCCCTAAGTTTTTTTTTCTAGTACTTCTTTGATCCTTATTCCTATAGGGGATAATCCTAAAGGTTGGAATGACTATAGACCCATTAGTTTATGTACTACTTTTAATAAAATTATCTCTAAAAGTCTTACTTCCGGAATGACTAATATTCTTCCCATTATTATCTCTAGTGATCAAACAAGTTTTGTTAAGGGGAGAAGTATTTTTAATAATGTGTTGTTAGCTCAAGAGTTGATTCATGATATCAATTATAAAGTGTTTTAAAGCTGGATAATTCTAAAGCCTATAATAATAACTTATATTTATAAGATTTTAAAGCTTTTTTGGTTTTAATGAGAATGCTATTTCTTTGATTTGTTATATTATTGAGAATGTTTGGTACTCTATTATTATAAATGGGAAAGCCCATGACTTCTTTAAAGCTGCTCAAGGGGTCAGGCAAGTTGACCCTTTATCCCCTGCTCTTTATATTATTGCGGTTGGGTATCTTTCTAGAGGCATCAATATTTTTTTTTATGAAATATAAAGGTCTGGACTTTATCAATACTTGTGGTATGAAAATTTCTCATTTATGCTTTGCTGATGACATAATTATCTTTTGTAATGACTCTCTGAAGTATGCGAAGAAGAGCTTTAATTTTCTTATTGATTTTGGAAAGGAAAGTGGTATTTGCTTTAATATAAAAAGTGCTCATTTATTCCTAGTAAAGATATGTCTCAAACTAAAATTAATAGCATCTCTCATTTAAGTGGTTTCTTTAATCAATCATTACCTATTTATTATATGTGCACTCCTCTGTTCAAAGACAAAAAAAAAATCATTTCTATTTGACAAATTTTTTCAAAATATTCAAGGCAGACTTACTTCTTGGGAATTTAAGCTTTTGTCTATGGGTGCTAGGTTGATTTTGATTAAAAGTGTTTTATTCTCCATGCCTATTTATCTTTTTCAAATCATTTATCCTTTTTTTTTAAATGTTTGTAATAGATTGTATAAGATTTTTAACAGGGTTTTTGGGGGCTCTACCCAAGATAGAAACAAAATTATTGGAGAGTTTGAGATTTTTGTACTAATCCTTTTGAGGAGGGTGGTATTGGTTGCAAGTCTTCCATTGGTATAGTGAATTATTTTTCTATAAAACTTTGGTGGAAGTTTCACATGAATAATTTGTTATGGGGTAATTTTATGATTGCTAAATATTGCAAAGATGGCCATTCTTCTTTATGTTATTTTAAAAAGGGTCAATCCCTTGGGTGGTCAAGGCTTTGTAAGGCTAAGTGGCTTGGGGAGCAATTTATTCAATGGGGGCATTGGGTATGACTCTTCTTTCTTTTGGCTAGATAACTGGATGAGGAATGGTTCTGTTGAATTCATCTTTAATACTCATTTTTTATCTTTGTCTAAAGTTGCTACTTTTATTTCTAATGGGTGTTGAAACATTAATCTTCTATTAGACCACATTCCTAAATCTATGGTTGATACTATTAGTGATATTCCCATCAATGATTGTGTGAAAGATAAAATTATTTTCAAGTTTTTTGGTGAGGGTGAATTCAACAATAAAAAGGTTTGAAACTTTTTAAGACATAAATCTGCTAGCAATTCTATTTATAAAAAAAAATTGGAATGTTGTTATCCCTACTTCCATCTCTATTTTCTCTTTGAGAATTATCAATGGGTTGGTTCCAGTGGATGATATGTTTATGAAAAAAGGTGTTTACATTATTTCTAAATGTCAATGATGCAATCACTTGGAGACTTTCAGGCATGTGTTATTTTGGATGGCCCTATTGCCATCAATGTGTGGTATTTTCTGGATAAGGCTTGAGGGTTCCATATGAATTATGTTAATTCTTCTTGTTTATCCCTTCTTGCTCACTAGTTTCATCATAAATCTGCGGGTCATATTATTATTATGGTTCCTATAATTGTCTTTTGGCTTCTTTGGATGGAAAGAAACAATAGCAAACATTGCGATAGCAAGATGAATGCTGATAAGATTATTATTTGGCTTAAGCATAAAATTCATCAAATGATTGCGACTAATCTGCTTCTTCCCAAGCATTTTAAGGGGAACAAGTCTTGGGCTTCATTTTTTAATGTTGAGTTTGTTAATCATACTAGAGGTGCATTTTCTAAGCTTGTTTTTTTTTTTTTTTGGAAGAAGTCCTCTATTAACTTTCATAATTAAATGTAGATGGTTTGGTCTCTAATATGAAAGCTAGTTATGGGGGCATTGTTAGAGATTACCAAGGTAACACGAATTTTGCTTTTGCTTCTTGCCTTCCTATTTATAAGGTGATTGTTGCTGAGGCTTTGGCTCTGCTCATTAGTCTCAATTTTTGTATAGAGCAGCACATTTCTAAGATTTGGATTGAAATGGATCCTCTCTTTTGTTTAATCTTATCAATTCCAAAAGTTGTAATAATGCTGATCTCTTTTATCTTTTCAGGAATATCATGTTCATTCTTACTAAGTTGGATTTTTTGGTTACCCACATTTATAGAGAGGGCAATATCTGTGTGGATTGGTTAGCTAAAAGGGGAAGTAATTTAACTTCCATTGAAATTTTTATGAATTTCAATGGAATTCATGATTTGAAGGGTATGGTGTGTTTGGATAAGATATGTCTTCCTTATTTGAGAAAAAAGTAATCTCGCATTTCTTATTTGGGTTTTTGGCTTTTCTGGTTGTGTTCAGTTTCCTGTTCCTAGTGTTTTTCTTTGCATCTTCTGTTCAGTTGTTTTGGTAGTTGTATGGGTGTGGTTTCTTAGGCTAATTCTGTGGTTATGCTTCTCTCTTTTTGTTGGTGGTTGGCTGGTTTTGGCTATTCAATGTGGGTTGAGTGTAGCATGATATTTTTTCTGGTATGTTTTCTCCTTTAGCAGTTTTGCTTTGTTCCCTAATTTCCTTGCTGGTTTGGTCTTTGGTTTTGGGCTCCCCTTCAGCTTGGGGAGCTGTGCCTATTTTTTTGTGCATGGGTGTTCTGCTTCCCTGGTTCTAGGGCTGTTGTTCCTTGTCCAGGCTACTGCTCTAGTATATTCTATTTTTCATGGGGTATGGTTGATCTGGGTTTGTTGTTGCTCTCTTCTATTTGCCTGCTATTTTTTTTCTCTTGCAGGTTTCTTTTTGGGCATTGTTTGCTGGACTTTTCTTTTGTTCTTCTGTTAATGTTCTCCTGCGGGTTCCTTTTTGGCTCTATTCTCTTTAAAGTATCTCCACTCTATTTGGCACAGTCTCTTGTTTGAGCTTATTGTCTATCTTAATTATGGATTTCTTATTTTTGGATCCAGCTTTTTGACTACCTTCTATAGGTTTCTTTTTATTTTGTTTCATTTTGTAATTAGATAGGGATCTTTAACTTTTAGGTTTTTTTGTCTTTTTTATTGTAGCTCTTTGAGCAATGGTGAGTTATCGATCCCTTTAAGGACTTGCAACTATTTTTTTATTATTAATGCGTAGGCCCTATATGAGTTTCCCCCTAATATATATATATATATATATATATTAGTACTCAATTCTAAGATGAACAAAATTTTTTTTCGCAGGATTATTAATAATTATATTTTATGTAAATAATATGCATCAATACATTAACTAAATAAAAAATTAATCCAAATAAAACCCTAAAATTTGTAGATAAATCTATAATAATATAGCTACATAAACAAGCTTAATTTTACTAAATCAAAATTCATATTAAAGTTTTGTTCATCATCATTCAAACCTTGGTACATTTTACTCAACTAATTTCATTGAATTGATGCAAAAAACACTCAGTAGACTGTTAAATAATGGATCTCCACTTTGTATTCTTAAACCCATTGAATTGAACTTCTTCATGTGTTCAAGTTACAAGTGCTCAAAGCTAGTTCAATGGAACATGTCATCATCTCCATGGCACTATTTCATTGAAGTGATTGTGCTTTGTTTCACCATTTTATATATTTTAAATATTTTTTTATATTATTAGAAACACTATATATATAAGGTAATAAACATGATCACCTAATAATGTGTACTTGAAGCCCAAGAAATAGCATAATATTCTTCTTATTTTTGTTTGTAGAACGCATACTTCCACTTTATTTATATTAACCACAATAGAGAACAATGAAATACAAAAGCACTCTCATAAAATCTCTCCTTAGCATTAAAAACAACTCTCTTTATTACCACCTAACAATTTAAAGCACACTCTGGCTCTAGCAAATATGAGACTTTTAAGCATAGGCTCCAGGGTTGGCTACAAGGTGTTGTTCAACTGCCTTGACACTATTGATGAAACCTTCCTTGGCCTTCTTGATGTCCTCAGCAACATCAATGCCAGCAATGGCCTTGTATGTCGCCGACACCTTAACAATGGAGCTATTTCCCTTTGGCTCAACCTTGATGTGCGAAGTTGCAGACTCGATCTTGCTGCCCAAATCTCCACCCTCCACAACAAAAGTCTTCAGTTCAAGCTTCTCATGGTCGACGAAATCAAGACGTTCCTTAATAAAGCTAAAAGGCACCGCTGCATAAAAACTCAATGTAATGAGGGCCTATTTGGGATAAAAAAATATGTAAAAAAAGGCATAAAAATGTATTTTATGATCTAATTTAACAATATAGAAAATATATGATATCTTGACTTAATCATGCAGCAAATCCAATACATATAATAGAGGATTAGCTTAAGCAAAAGAGAAGAGATCGAGTTATGAACCTGGGGAGAAGTTGATCTGCCTGATGCTCCCTGGACTTCCATCTCCAGAAATTAAAGTAACACCGGTGATAATCTGAGGGATGAGCTTAGGACCAAGATTATGCCAGTCAAGGAATGCGGCCTTAAAGATAGCAGCCGCTGGGGCTTTGGTCTCCACCTCCGCAGTCCAGCTTGAACTCATCTTTCTCCTGGCTTGCTTTAGCTTGTTTTTTTATGCTTTGTTTAGCTGGTAGATGTTCATGCAGTGCAGTATGGCTGAGCTTTTATACTGGTTTGATGGCGAGGTTGATGAAGATTTATCCTGTCAGCACATTTGGTATTTTTCTTCAAAGGTAGGCAGCGTGGATGATTGACCTATTGGCTAATTAAAGTGTGTGAATAAGGAAAATCGCAGCTTCTCTTGTGGAAGATGGTCCAAAGCTCTCACCTAACTTCGTTAGGTTGAGAAGAAAATAGAGAACATTGCTGTTAATATAAAATGTATGAATGTGGACGGTAGGAGCTCTTGACGTTCAAGATGGAGGCTATATTTCAAAATTTCAGTCTTATTGATCTTTGATTTTTTTTTTCTTATGCTGGAAAGAGATGGGGACACAATAGCGTGATATATATTATGATATTGAATTGAAAGCCTTGTATATTGCTTTACGTTTAAGGCAATAAAGATATGTCCGTTAATTTTTTTTAGGCAAAATTAAGCTTGTGAATTGTGAGTCATAATCTTAAGCTAATGATACTTAATATATTCAGTTTTTTTTTTGGTTTAATGAAAACTTTAAATTTACATGAAATCTTTCTTAACTAAAATACAAATTTTGATATAATTTTTTTTCTTATGATAGCAAAAAGTATTGTGGATATTTGTGAGAGTGTAAGAATAGGGGTGTCAATTTTTGACACGACGCGAAACCCGACTTAGACCCGACCCAAAAAAATTTGGGTTCGGGTCGACTCGGTTAGCAAACGTGTCAGGTTCGAGTTCGGAGTTTTGACCCGTTTGAAAAACGGGTCGGGTTTGGGTTGACCTGGTAACCCGAAGTCAATCCGGGTTGACCCGGGGACTTGACTGCCTGTCTGCCTCGAGTTGCGTCAACTCCGCCTGTCCCATCCCTGCTAACCCATCCCGTCCCCGCTGATGGGTTCGACAAGCCGTCTGCGGCACGATTGGCCGCTGGCCTCGCCATCCCGTCCCCTACTCCCCACGATTGTCGTGATTGGTCGCTGGCTCCGCCTCGCTTGCATGGCCGTAAACCCACATACGGGCTACGATCGCTGGCCTCACCGCCGGGCCCGTTATCGACTCACCTCATGCGTTTGGAGTTCGATTTCGCGATCCTCATCTGTATCGCGGGTTGGGTTGGGTCAACCCGGTAATCCGCATATGTCGGGTCCGTGTTGACAAACTTGACCCGTTTGCAAAATCGAGTTAGGTTAGTGTCAACCTATTTACGACCAGGTCAAGTCGAGTTCGACCTGAACTCGACCCGTTAACCTGAATTGACACCCCTATTAAGAGTTTTATCCTCGACTTGGATAATGAAGTTTGAACATATGGGTTTGCTTATCTTTTTTTTTTTTGTTAAAACTCGCAAAGGGGCCTACGTGTTGATTAAAAGAGAATTACATAGTCCTTAAAATGGTCCTTTAGCTCACTACTGCTCAGATGAGCTACACAAAAAGTCAAAATAAAGCCCAAAAGCGAAAGGTCCATGCTAAGCACCAATACAAAATTACCTAGGTAAAATCTAGAGAAGCCGGGAGCCAAATCCCCAAAACAAAAGAAGATAAAAAAAATGACTTCCAGCACACTCTTCCTGCAAAATGAAACAAGAGAGAGAAAACAAATCTACTATATGGAAATCTTGCAAAACAAAGTTAGAGAACATAGAAGAATAGCATAGGAGGAAAACAAAAACAATAATTAGAAAGCTAAGAACATATTTAAAGTAATTAAAAGGATACGAGCTCAGATAAAAGAGAGTTAAATCCACATTTCCACAAGAGATTTTTAGACAGCAAGAAACACCACCACGAACAAAAGTCACTATAAGCAGGACAATGAAGATACAATAGATCAAAGATCCGTTGACAGCCTCCAGGTGCATAAAACTGCCAAAAACAGAGTAGTAGCCAAGAGACCAGGGAAAAAAACCATTAAAAAGGAAAGACCAAACAGGCACAAGTTACACACCAAACCTGCAGTAATCTGCACCACAACTAATAAAGCATGAACAGCCGAATTGAGGTACCAATAAGCAGGATAATGTTGACCCCTAAACACTAACCCAGAAATCATGAATTTGATAAAGGCAATTTAGCTCGAATGGGGATCGCATCTTGATTTTGCTATGCAGTGATTGAGAAAACAATCAAATGAGGAAACTTCAAGTTCTTATAGATGGAATTGATTTGTATAGAAACATTTCTCTCCTATTTATAGTGGGGGCATGGTGGTATGGGAAAGACAACTTTCTTGCAACATGTCTATGAAGATGAAATGACAGAGGAAATTTGAGCTTAAAATGTGGGTTTGTGTTTTCATCAACTTTAATGCAAAAAAGGTTATAGGCGATATCCTGAATTCTAATTTGGATGAAATGCATTAGAGAAAAGTTTCAGATTGTGATGTTTGAATTATAAGACTGGGTTAAAATGATATCATGCCCATCTTGAGATTAAGCTATGTATACCTCCCACAACCTTTACAGAGTTACTTTACATCTTGTTGCATATTTTCACAAGATCAGGAATTTGATAAAGATGATTTAGTCCGAATGTGGATCGCATTGGGTTTCATTTCATCGTCTTCTAAGCAAAGAGAAACGACGGAGAATACCGGAGAAAGAATGCTTCGAAATTCAAGATAAAAAAAAAACGAGTTGTTTTATAGAATTCCAGAAACTATTTGATACTTGGCTATTAATGCTAACAATCTATAAGTGGTCAGAGGAATTGAAAAAAAAAAATAGTATTCGTTTCACTTAACCTATGACAAAGATGAACAAGATTTTGGTATACTTACTAGAATTTTTGAAACATCTGAGAAGCATCTACTTGCCGTGTACAAATAATCGACGACTTACAATGATACCCGAGGCAATTAGATGTCCAAGACATCTTCGATATTTGAAGATTGCTAAGATCCTTGAGTGATCTTTATCACTTGATGTTTATGATGTATGATAAGGGAGATTTGCATATTCACAATAATTTCTTACCAAAGGATTTAAATAATCTTTTAATCTACATTACTTGAAATCGCTTTGGAAAGTCATTTATGAGATGCATGGGATTGGAAAGCTAAAATCTGTTCAAGCTCTGGATGGGTTTTATGGTAAGAATGAGATTGGTTATAGAATTGGAGAGTTGGAGCATATGAATGATTTTCGCTAGTTAAGACTCAAACTTCTTTAAAATGTGAAGGATGCCGAGGAGCCTTACAGCATCAAATTATGTGCCGAGAAGTGGAATTTTAACTTCGCCAAGAACATACTCGACGACCTCCAACCACTAAAATGTCTAAAGAATATGAGCATAAAGAGATACATGTACGCAAGGTCAACAATATGGGCGAGCAACGTCAATCCGAACCTCAATTTAAAGAAAATTAAATTTGACAAGTTGCTTAGAGTGTGAAAATTCTTCCACCTTTTTGGGTCGGGAAAGAAAATAGCTCGAAAATAAATCCAATGGGAATGATGAATGCCATGCCTTCCCATTGCTAGAGGTGTTATACTTTCGAATTAAAGGGATTAAAGGATTGATTTGAAGCTAGAGTAACTACTGAAGATGGATGTCCGTTTCCTTGCTCAAATAAATTGGATTTTTGTTTACTGCCTGAGGTCGACACATAAAATGAGGTGATATGGATGAATTTCGAGATGTCGCATAAACTGAGATGTTTATTAGCATGTTATTGTTGTTTTGAATGGATAATAATATTAATGATAATGTGATATTATTATTATTTTTTAAAATAAAATAAAATAAAAGAAAATAAATCTTCATCAATAGTCAAACGAGGAAATATCAAATCGCAATTAATTTGAATACCTCGTATCTCTGTATTTGCTCTGCCCGAAATCCCCTAAAATCCGCTGGCGTCAATCTTAATCCTGTGAATTCAGCTGAGATAGCGTCAATCAAAGCTCTCGACTGTCGTTAAAATGGATAGAAAGAAAGCTTTTTACTTCTGGAGATCTTCAAGCATTAGCCGCATGCAAGAAAGGTCACTCGTTCCTCCACACAAAAAAAAATAAAACCTCCTTCACAAGGCCAAAGCAATTCTCACTCTCTTTCCCCTACTTCTTAACCTTTGCTCGCAGCCGTCCGTCACCTCCTTGGTCAAGATCGGCTGGAACTTTAAAATCCAAAATCCCTTCTTGATCGCTTCTGACCTCAGCTCAAACGCCTCAATCCAGCTGCACCTCCTCTTCTTTCGTTTCTGCACTTCAACAAACCGAGCCGCTCATAACCTTCAACAGCCTTCCTTCTACACAACTGTTTTCTTCCTCCACTGCTTCCAACGCCTGAACCGAACTCCACTAGCTTACCCGCTTCTTTCCTTGCTTGTGCTTCAAATACCCTGCTGCAGAGCCGACATCCATTCACAAGATTGCCTGAATCTATCCCTTTGCCTTTCACGTGACCTGTACCCTTTCCATATACTCCAAAGCAACCTAACTTCTACATCAAACCTGCTTTCTAAAGGCTGCCATCACAACCTCGTTAGCTATCATCGAATCTGATTTTACCCAACTAGCCAAACAGTAATCTTCAGCCTTTCTTTTCTTCTTTTGCTTTTTTTTTTATTATTTACTTTATGCTCTTTTGCTTGTCTATATTAATTACTGTTAGTACTTAGCATCATTACTTACTGTTAATTAGTATTAACTAGTTATTTGTGTTATGTAAAAAAAAAAAAAGTGGGAAATCAAGCAACTGTAGCTTTTGCATCCAGTCATTCGCTCATGTTAGTTATAATTATTATATAACATATTTAATTAGTATTTTATTATTGTGTAAATTTATACACATAATATTTTATTTTAAAATTTATGCACATAATATTTTATTGTGTAAATTTATACGCATAATATTTTATTGTATAAATTTATGCACATAATATTTTATTGTGTAAATTTATACGCATAATATTTTATTGTATAAATTTATGCACATAATTTTTTATTGTGTAAATTTATACACATAATATTTTATGTTAGACTTTATGCACATAATATTTTATGTTAAAATTTATATAAATATATATATATATATATATATATATATATATATATATATATATATATTGATTAAAAATTTTATATATGCATGTTAATTTCTGTCAAGGTTTATATATATATATATATATATATATAAGAGAAAGTCAAAATTCTGTTAATTATTTATGCTATAGTTAATAAAATTACTTTCACTAACTATTAGTTTTATTGTTAGTTAAGTTGATTTCTAACTATTAGTTCTTTAGTTAATTTAATTAATTTTGTTAACTATTCATATTATAGTTAATGTAATTAATTTTATTAACTATTTATACTATAGTTAATTAAATCATTTTACTAACTATTGGTATTTTGGTTAGTTAAATTAATTTCTTTAACTATTTACACTATAATTAAATAAGTTACTTTCTTTAATTGTGTAGTTAAGTTACTTTCTCTTACCACCCCGTCACCGTCGTCGCCATCGAAGGTATAATCTCTCCAAACTCAAAACTCCGAGAACTCATTTTCGTCGTTGGTAGCGCACCGGAAAAACACCCATGCACGCGCTTTATTGCGCGTGGTGGGTTGGGACCCCGGTGCGGCGCTTACGACGAGGTGGGTAATCACCTTAAGCCTCATTTCGTCGTTGGTAGCGGATCGGAAAACCACCTATGCACGCGCTTTATTGCGCGTGTAGGATGGGACCCCGGTGCGGTACCTACAACGAAACGGGGTTATCTATAAGTACCATCGAGCGAGGGGAAAGCAAATTGTCTTTTTAAACAGGTACCGCCGAAGACCCCATGCACGCGCTTTATTGCGCGTGGTGGGAAGGCCCAGACTCCTGTAGTTTTCCCCTAAACAGGGGAGACGCCGGGAGGCTGCCGAAATTTTGTCTAAAAGACAAGGACTTGAACTCAAAATGACAACAAAGGACTTGTATAAATGAACTTGTTTTGAACACTAATTTGAACATCAAATGAACATAAATATGACTTGAACAAAAATTGAACTCAAGATAAACGTGACCAAATGTTATTAAGCAAAGACCAAGTTAGAGCTCAAATCAAAATGATAACAAATTGAAATCACAGATTGAATCATAAAGAGCATAGTTTGAACAATTTCATGCAATTAAACATATAAGTTGAACCATTGAAGGATGGCATGTCATTAGGGATGAAATCTTGATCTCTAAAAGCAATAAGATCCAAGTTAAATGTAAGGGGAATATCTGTAATTTGTGGACTATAAGAGACTTGCAGACTCTACTTTGCCTACAAGTAGTGATGAATGGTAGACAACTTAATCAAAATTCCATGCCATAATATGTTGCTCTCAAGAGATGTGCATGACTTGCTTGTGAACAATAATCAATAAAGAGATATGAACTAGTCGCAAATAAATGCATAAGAGCATCCCAATATTCATTGCAAATCATGTATTAATAAGTGACACTTGCAAAAATTTTACAAGTACATACATCAAGCAACAAATGAATTCCATGAACATTGAAAGGAGACACACAGCAAGCATAGTGGGTTGTTGACGAATGTATGTGGGGAAATTCGCAATGACTGTAGTCAACCCAAAAGTCAGCAACAATATGCAAATAAATACATCATCTTCTTGTGGATTATTGAGATTCTCGTGCAGTGAATGCGACAAATTGTTAGCAAACAAGAACGAGGAAAATATAGTGAACACGACTCACCTATGGATCAATCATGCAAGATGATGTATCTATCTCCATCAAGAAGAAGAATCAGATATGCAACAAACATAACGAATTTCTTGCAAATGGAGATTGGGTTGAAGGGGTAACAATGTGCCTACAATTAATCAATAACATAGAATTTCCAAAGAATTTTGAAGGCCTTCGTGGTAATCAAGATACGGATACCAACGAACACTGAAAATCAATACACAAACAGATACGACCTTCTCTTCCTCAAGAAGAAGGATTTGACATACAGTGGACATAATGATGTGACACATCTAGAGAAAGTACGTGCAATAATTATTTTGTGCCCTCAATTATTGCAATCATTAATTTGGGGCAGTGGCCACTAACTTCAAATTACAAGGCATCAGCAAATACACAGTCACCCAAGGTTGAAATGATTGATCCTTTATTTAAGCTAATAACTGAAAATGAGGATAACAATATGAACAAAAAGTCACTTATTGATCCCTATATGGGCTCTGAAAGAGGAGAGCCAGATTAAATCATTATGGAGTGAATGAATCTTAGTTCAACTGAGCCCTGAACGAAGAGTTGGATGAGAATATTGAGGCTTGCAAGTCTCTTGATGAACAATAGCCATGCATCCAGCATATCTCCTACAACCAAATATTGAAATGATAAGACAGATATGAGCTCCTACAAGTTACTATAGAAGACCCGTTGTATACCTAAAGTGTGGTTCACAAGCAAGATATCAAAGGACTACGACCAATACAAATTCCTATGAACTACCGTAGGAGATCTATCATGCCAACATAACGTTATCCTCGAGCAAGTATAGAAAAGCCTCAACAAGTGAAAAGCTCCTACGGGTCAAAACAGGAGACTCATTGGTGCACAACGATCCATCTACATAAAGCAACCAATAGTGCACGACAGTCTACCTGTATAAAGCAACAAACAGCTCAGTCTACAAGTTACAACGCCACACCACCGGATCTGTAACACTCATACAAGCAGACAGAAGGCATCCACAAGTTACAATGCCACGCCACCGGATCTGCAACACTTATACAAGCAGACAGAAGGCGTCCACAAGTTACAACGCCACGCCACCGGATCTGCAACACTCATACAAGCAGACAGAAGGCGTCCACAAGCTACAACGCCACACCAGCGGATCTGCAACACTCATACAAGCAGACAGAAGGCGTCCACAAGCTACAACGCCACGCCACCGGATCTGCAACATCCATACAAGCAGACAGAAGGCGTACAAATCCCCAAAAGTATCCCCACACATGTGCACCTTGATTTGTATACACATAGGAACACTAAAAGGGGTAAATACAATCATACAACCCACATGGGCCCCGACGAGCGTGTTATTGGTACACACGTGACGTCTAGGGATGCTGCGCATGTCAATAGATTTGAACCCGATCCTCCTATGCAAGCAGATAGGAGTAGACAAGGTTCAATAAATAATTATAAAATGCCCCCAAACACCTGCATGGGCCCCGGCGAGCATGTTATTGGTATACACGTGACGTCTAGGGATGCTGCGCGGGTTAATAAGTGAATTCATGTTCGAGCCCGATCCTCCTATACGGGTAGATAGGAGTCGACACGGCTCGAACCATTAAATAAATATGCAATCGTGAGATCGACCGAGATATTTATTTTATACATTCATATTAGACCTTCAAGGTCTATAACCAAGAGAATTCACTAACAAAGGTCCAAAGCCTACAAAACCCGATCCTCTATCGACCAGTAGATAGAGTCGACAGGGTCCAATCAATAAAATATAAATGACCCCATACACCCCAATGATGACCGTGTTGAATGCAAATCTTAACCGGAGGGGTCCACACAGATCATTTCAAAAATGTCTCCCAAACTCCAAAACTCAACAAAAATTCCCAAAATCCAAAATCTCCAAAGATGTCAAAAATCTCAAAAGTCTATAATATTTAAAATTGAAATCCAACTATCAAAACACTTAAAGCACAATTCCATCCACCCTCCGCAATAGTTTGTCGAGACGGACAAATCTGAAAATACTTCAGCTCACATAGAGCTAATGCCTGGTCGAAAATATCACTAGGATCCATTCTCAAACAATCTCCTGCCAGCAAGGACGTGGTACGAGTCCTCTAACCGGCAGTTTCGCCGCCAAATGGCACTGCAGGATAAACGGTTATGACTCGGGGCCCTCTAAACCAGGTGGTCGCCGCCAAATGACATCATTATATTATGGTTGTGGCCAGAGCCCGTATACTCCCCAATGGCATCAAATCCTTGAGATATGAATCAATAGGATATGATCGATAGGGCACAAAGCCCTCTGTTAGCTAAGGTGGATTCAAATTTGTCCCCTTAGACAAACACTCCCCCTAGGTCTACAAGGTACCCTTGGACAAAGCAACCCATGGCTGCCGACAAGGATCCTTCTGTCAGGTTGGGTCGACTACCTCCTCTAACTAAGTAGACCAGGGACCACGATGGCCCGGGACGATGGAACCATGGGATCTTGATCGGGTCCATCATCCATTCCCCCACCATCCGCTTTAAGTGCGAGATGGTGAAAATTTCCAATTTTAAATATTAACCCTTTTCAATATCCAACCTCTCCAATTTCTAAACCCATGCTGCTACTATATGCCAGATCCACGTATCCTTACGTATCTGTTTGACGACTAGCCTTAATCGAAAGTTCTCTCTCGTTACCGGGAGGGGTAATTAACTATAGGGGCTTGCGCCTATAGGAAACCAGAACTCAGATCATAAAGTCCTCGCAAAAATGAGGGCGAAATCTCTGGGTAGTGTCTTATCTACTATCTCATCTGCCTTCCAGAATTTACCCCGGAACTTAGTTCGTTAAAACTCCCCCCTCAGAAAAGCAACAAACAGCGGGCGGAGGCCGGGGCCGAATTTTCGGAGCCCACAGATTTCTGGCGACTCCGCTGGGGACTGGTTTCTCTTTCCATCTTTGGCTAGTCATCTCAGTGTTTTAGTATCAGTTAGTAACAGCTAATCAATACGTGCAAAAATTTTGAATTCTCTAAGATGATCGTTCATTTAATTTAAATATTAAATATTCTAAAAATGATCATCATATTCATCATGCATTCATTGAGATAACATATTTAGTAGATTTTTTAAATTTGTATGATTTTAATTGCTTGCTAATGATTATCTTCTTTTATCTTTTGTTCTGTGAAAGTCTCTGCATTTTGAAAGTGTGGGGTGATGTATCAGATTCTGATTACTAACCCTTGCCTTTCATTCGTACAGATGGATCTACAGAACACTGCATTCACCGTCCAACTGGGACGCAGTGCTAGCATTCAACTAGCGAACGCTGTGATCACTACCGGAAATACTGGAGCGACCATCCAATTCGGTAGCGCTGACTTCCCGGCAGTCGTTGCAAGGACTGTTGCCATTTCTGCGAATGATGCAAATTCTGAAAGGGCTGCAAGGAGATTCCATCCTGCTGGAGCCCCTACTCGTCGCGCACATCTGCCAGTGCAGCGACCAACCATTGAAGCTTCTACCCGTCGTGTGCATCTGCCGGCACAACGACCCGCCGTTGAAAATTCTCGCAAGAGGATATCTGTGTTCGAAAGACTTTCACAGCCTGAGGCTCCGACTGCCAAAAGAGTTGTGACTGGCGGAAGGATTTCTGTGGTAACTACGAATACCACATCTCTACTGAATGTGTTACCTACACCCAGAAAGAATGAAGCTGAGGCCTCCTCATCTGGAGGAAGGCTTACGAGAAGGCAACGAAGGAAAAAGAACACTGAGCTACGGGCTCAGCAACAACCGCTGCCAGTCCACTCATCTAATCTACCGGCCAGAGAGCCTGAAGCTAATGTTCCTATCCGGAACAAGTTTACTGACCTAAGATGGGTCAAAAGAAACAGCTCTATTGGGGAGCTGAAGAAGTCTTTTTGGGAACGACCACTTGAAGTCCCAGCCCCTCCAAGGAGATATGAGCCTGAAACCCTGTCTTCCCGAGTGTACAGGGTACTGAAAACAGTAAAAGATAGGGGACTGAAGAAGAAGAAATTACAGCGGCCATTGACGGTTGAGGCCAGAAGGTCCCCACCACAGGAATCATTGCTTGTGGAGAATCGAAGAAAATTCAGGCCAGCCCCGCGCGGTGAGCATCGGGGCGTGACACTTGAACCTTGGGTTCAGGGATCCGCTGCCGAAAGGTCCCGCCAGAAAGGAAAACAAGTCTGGAGGCCAAGGCCTCACAGACAAGAAAATAAAGAAGGAAGAAAAGGAGAACTAAATCTGGGCGTGACATCCGGTACTGCTTCCCGGAGATCTGCCCCTGTTCACAAGCAACATCAGAGATGGGTCCAAAAGAAGACCCACGACGATGTCAATCCTGACGGTCGACACCTTGGAGAATCCTTCGGGGGATCCCGTCACCCGTCATCCCCTCCAAGAGAAGAATCTAATTTCGACCGTAGCCCACGGATCGAAGAAATCTCCCTGCCGAATCAGGAACCGGAAATCCAGTGGCGCCGCCGCTCGGAGATCCGAGTACTAGAGGAGAAAATGGAAGAAGGTATGAAAAGGGAAGAAAATATAGATGAAGAAGAAAATATAGAAAACATAGAAGATGATGAATATATGGAAGGGGATGAAAACTTTGAATTTATGGAAGAAAGAATGGAAGAAATGAATGACTCTATAAATATAGAAGTCGTCTATATGGCAAGACATACTCGTGCCATCGAGGAAGTCTATCATGAAGAGGGCGAAGGTGATCACAGTCGGCAGCCCCAACCCAGGCGAACACAACGACGTCAACGTGAGGTTGAGCCTACTTTCGACAGAGATGATCCCCCTGATGAGGAAAGAGTTGAGGAAGATGAAGAGGAAGAAAATCCTTTCGCGACCGATGATGTCGCGCTTGCTGATGTACTACAGCAAATGGGGGAACAAATGAAGGCTAAAGATAAGGAGATCTCACAGTTGAACGAGAAAATGACAGGAATGATGGCCCAGATGGCAGTGATGATGCAAATGATGCAGAGAACTGCAGCCGTCGATCCCATACCTGATCCCCCTGCTGATCCTCCAAATCTCCAACTACCTCAAGGCTCAGGAATACGAGGTGTCCCTGAAAATGGCCATGAAGCTCGTAATGTCGTCCGCCAGCCTACTCCACAGAATGTTGCTAGCACCTCCGAGCCCGTGACGGCTGCACAGCTCGAAGGACTAATCACAGAAAAGATAAAGGCCATTATAGCTGTTGACCAAGCTGAGAAGCTGGTGGGCAAAGGTCGTCCATATCCGGCAGAATAGGACCAAGTGCCGTACCCAAAAGGGTACTCAGTCCCAAAGTTCCATATCTTTAATGGTACTAATAATCCCAGGCAGCACTTGGCGTAATTCAAGGCCACCTGCGGCAATACGGGGGGGAAATGACGCCCTACTCTTCAGACAATTTGTCAGTAGTTTAACAACAACCGCCTTCGAATGGTACGCCGAATTACCAAACGACTCTGTAAAGACATTTGTGGAGTTAGAGGCTATATTCGTGAAGAGGTTTGCTAGTGCCACAGAGAAAATCATAATTGCTGACCTCGCTTTAGATAAACGAAAGAAAGAGGAGTCAGTGTCGAAATATATCACACGCTGGCGTAATCTGAGCATGAAATGTGAGCAGCAGCTCGAAGAAGAACATGCCGTGCAATTACTGATGGGAAACATCGATGATAAAATGCAATCATTTTTGTGCATGGCTACAATTACCACGTTTCAGGACCTGCTGGATAGGGTGGCCAAATTTGAGAAGTTAAATTTATCCAGATCAGAAGGAAACTTTGACAAGTTCAAAAAGGCTAAAGCCCCATATGCTAAGAAGAGTGAAATCTACTCTACATCCTCCCTCAGACCAAACAGGGGGGAGCAAGTGGTTTACAACGTAGACAAAGGCAAGCAACCGATGCAGTATGAAGAAAAGCCGAAGCAAGTCTACAACCCTAACCCTCAGCCGAAGTTGGTACTCGGAGGGAATGATAGGCCACGAACTTTCCAGGTCGGAGGGGATCGCCCAAGGCAAGCAATAGGAACTGGTGATAGAACGTTCATATCCCTCAAAGATAAGATGAATAAAGAATATTCATTCAAAAGGGAGAGTGTTGCCAAGTTATTTCGACAGGCGATAAAAGCAGGCCTAGAACTGCCAGAGTGCAAGAGGCCAGAGAGTCGAAAGAAACTGGTGACCCGAATTACTGCCCATATCACCGAGTGCTTGGCCATCCCATTGAAGATTGTTATATCTTTAAGGATTGGCTCGAAAGAAAATACCGGAGGGGAGAGCTCACATTGTCAGACAATGTGTTATCCCATCCTAAAAAGGAATCAACTCGGGTAGTTACAACTTCTCCCGTACCCCCAGTTGAAGAAAAAAAATGAGAAGAAGCTAGCTCGAGAAGAACAATGGAAGACCGCGGTCTCTAAGAAGACTGTAAAAATGTTGAAACAACTGGAGGGGGTTCCAGGTGTAAAGTGGAAATCTCCTACAGAGCCAGTGATAGATCCCAAGGCACTGCCTGCTGTACGAGCTTCCACTTCTAAACAGTTTCTTAACCAAGCTGGCACTTCAAAGTCTGAGAAAGTAAAATCCTCTAAGAAGAAGACCAAGCTGAAAAAGCCTAAGGAGAAAAAGACAGCGACCCAAAGGCTTATCGATGGTTTGGATGAATACTATCAAACTACGAGGCGCCCCATTAAGCTTACTGATTTTATGACAGAACTCAAGATTGAGGAGGCAAAAGAGGCTGACGAAGAGCCACTCCCTGTAGAAACTTGTCGGGTCATTTCAATGACACCATTGGCTGCATTCAGTAAGGAAAAAGAAACACCCTCTGAATCATGTTTGATGGTATCGCCAATGGATCACAGTTCGGAGGAAGATTTGTATTTTCCAGAAGAAGATGGATCTGAACCTGATATTGCTTTGCAGATGGAGCAAGTGAACTTGGGCAGTGATTCTGAATCAACGGATAAATCTCCAGACACGATAATGGCTGACTCTGAGGGAAATGCACTATCAAATGAGTCTGAGCAAGAGGAGATCGCCCAGGTGCAGCTGAGAAGTGGTAAAATGCTACCCTCTCCGCCCAAGAAAGGGATCCCTACTAATGACAAAGGGAAAGAGATAATTATAAATGAAGATATTATCCCCAAGGATACGAAAAAGAAAGATGCCTCAAACAAAGGGATAGATTATAATATCCTATCCCATCTGAGAAAAATCCCAGCACAACTCAGTATATATGATGCTCTTGTGATGTCTAAAGACCTGCGGGAGACCTTGATCCAGGCTCTCAAGGACCCCGAAAGATATGAGGCGTATTTTGCCGAACGTAATTTGACAGAAGTCTTACGAGCTCGAAATGAGCCAATCATTACTTTTGCTGAGGATGATATGATGCTTAGAACGGCAGACCACAACCGCCCTCTGTATGTTACTGCAGAGAGTGACGGAATGATAATCAGCCGGATTCTGATTGATCCCAGGTCTTCTATTAATCTTATGAGCTTGAAAGCGCTAAGATCATTATGTCTCGATGTGCAGCATCTCGGGCCAGATAAATTGATGGTGCATGGTTTCAATGAGAAAGGGCAAAAGACCTTAGGATCATTCATGCTCTCCCTAACATTCGGGGAACTTTATACCGAGGCAAAGTTTCATGTGATTGACGTGGACACCTCATTTAGGGCGCTTCTAGGTCGCCCGTGGTTGCACGATTACGGCATGGTCCCTTCAACACTACATCAGTGTATGAAATATATCAGGGATGGAGAGGAGTTCAGAATCTCTGGTGATATTCAGCCCTTTGCAGTCCACGAGGTAAAAATCTATGAAGATGCCAGATACTTCATCCCTAAGGAGCCAAAGCCGTCGAGTTCTCTCGAGACTAAGGCAGCCAACCTAAAGAATGTAAGGCGATCCAAGCAAGAAGATGAAAAGAAGCAAGCGGGGAGAAAGAAGATGACGCCAACTCTCCCTAAAGCAATGATCACTCCTAAATCAAGAAAATATGTGCCTCACCTAGGGAGTGACACAGACGAGGATGAGGCCACCCCGTCTAAATCCCAGGAAATACGCCAATCAACGGCTAGGGGGAGGATGAAGATAAAGTACTCAGATGATGACTACGACTATGAGTCTACCTACATGAATAATGTACGTGTACTCTCAAGAAGAATAGATAATCTGACGATCTCAGATAATGAATGTGTTGTTACACGAGTTCCCCCACAACACTTCAAAGAAATCGTTCCCCGAGAGGTGCATAATGTTGAGGAACTCGTAACATTTTATGTACCTCCTCTAAGAAAAAGAGATGGGCCGGGAACCCTATTTTATAAATCTGGAGAGCGTGAGGAGGAAGGGAGTCGTGACTGGCTCTACAGGCCCATCGAGCGTCGGGAATTAGTAGTCACGAGAATGCCCAGATTTAACACTAAAAATATCCGAAGGATGTTGCGAAAACAGGCCAGAATTCGCACTCCCGTACAACAACTCTGTACATGTTTAAAGCTCTGGTATCGAAGAAATCCCCATGCGATGCGAAGAAAGGATATTCTCGCAAGGAGGGGCCTCAGATTCGTCGTACATAAGCACCCTTAAAGAGAGACGTGTCAAGTCATCACTTGCAGGAAAGTTGAACCCAATGATGATTCTGAGAGGAAAGTTTATGAAGTTGATGACTATGATGAGCAACCTGTAGAAGCCGAGCCTGCACCTGAAGAACTTGAAGATGGTGGACAAGCGGCTACTATGGATGAGTTAAAGGAAGTCAACTTGGGAACCGAGGAGGATTCTCGCCCAACCTTCATTAGTTCCCTTCTGCCAGAAGACCAAGTGGAAGAAATAAAAGAACTTCTCTATGAATTCAGGGACTGCTTTGCCTGGACATATGCTGAAATGCCTGGCTTATCCCCTGATGTAGCAGTTCACAGACTGGCGATCAAACCAGATGCGACACCCATCAAACAAGCTCCAAGAAGAATGAGATTGGAGATTGAAGAGCAGGTAATTGCAGAAACAAAAAAGCTCATAGAAGCAGGATTCATTCGAGAAGAAAAATATGCCGACTGGATCGCCAATATCGTCCACGTAAAGAAGAAGAATGGACAGATCTGTATCTGTATTGACTTTCGGGACCTTAACAAGGCGTGTCCAAAAGATGATTTTCTGCTCCCCGTATCAGAACTTCTGGTTGACACCACATCACACTATGACATGTTCTCTTTTATGGATGGATCGTCAGGATACAATCAGATCAAGATGGCACCCGAAGATGAAAAGCATACATCATTCAGAACGCATATCGATATTTTCTGCTATACAGTCATGCCCTTCAGCCTGAAGAACGCTGGTGCCACCTACCAACGGGCGATGACCCATATCTTTGATGAATTAATACATCAGAAGGTCGAATGCTATGTAGATGACCTGGTCGTTAAGAGCATAGATCAGAAAGATCATTTAAACGACCTGAGGATTATATTTGAAAGAATCAAAAAGTTCGACTTGAAGATGAATCCCCTTAAGTGTGCTTTCAGGGTCTCCTCCGGCAAATTCCTTGGGTACGTCGTTCACCACCGAGGCATAGAAGTTGATCCCAATAAGATTAAGGCGATCATTGAGATGCCGCCTCCAAGGAACCTCCGTCAACTTCGCTCGTTGCAAGGACAGCTGGCTTTCATTCGACGGTTCATATCGAATCTATCGGGTAGGTGCCAGCCATTTTCGAAGTTGATGAAGAAAGATATCCGCTTCAAATGGGATGTAGAATGCCAGGAAGCGTTTGACAGCATCAAAAGATATCTGTTAAATCCGCCCATTCTCGCAGCGCCAATTCCAGGGAAGCCTCTTATTCTGTATACGGCAGCACTAGAAGAGTCCCTCGGAGCATTACTGGCCCAGCACAATGAGGAAGGCAAGGAGAATGCACTTTATTATATCAGTCGGAGATTAATCGGAGCAGAGATACGTTATTCTCCGATTGAAAAGCATTGTCTAGCGCTGATTTTCGCAGTTCAGAAACTCCGCCACTATATGCTCTCCCACAAAATCACCTTGATATCAAAGATCGATCCGCTGAAGTTCTTGATGACAAGACCAGCGTTGACAGGTCGTTTAGCAAGGTGGGCAGTGTTATTACTACAATTTGATATTGTGTATATGCCACAGAAGGCTGTAAAGGGACAAGCTTTGACAGATTTTCTCGCCGCGCATCCAATTCCAGCAGACTCCCCGCTCAATGATGATTTACCAGGTGAACAAATCATGCAGGTTGAGAAAGAGGAGAAACCTCAATTTTGGGAGATGTATTTTGATGGGGCATCGTCAATCAAATCTCTCCGACCTCCAAATCTTGCAAAGGCTCAAGCTGGCATTGGTCTTGTCTTCATAGAACCCGAGGGAGGCATCATGAGATTCTCATTCTGTCTAACTGAACCTTGGACCAATAATGAAGCTGAATACGAAGCTTTGATAGCGGGGCTAGAAATTGCGATTGGTGTCCAAATCACAAATCTTCAAATCTTTGGTGATTCTCAACTTGTGATAAATCAAGTCCTGGGCATTTACAAGATTTGCAAACTCGAATTGGCCCACTATCACCGACGAGATCTTGAGCTTCTAAAACAAATATCGAATGTCAAGATAGCTCGAATCCCTCGAGGGCAGAATGCAAAAGCAGATTGTTTGGCCAAATTGGCCAAGGAGTTGGCAAATGAAGATAAGAAGATACCCATATTTATCGCGGTTGAAAATCGCCGGGTCTTAGAGCCAGCAATCTTACAATTCCCACGGGCAGAGGGAGTACTAGATTCAGGCCAACAGGACATAACCTCGATTGATCCCCGACATCCTCAACCAGTCGATCTTGAATATCGACATGAAGAAAATCAAGCTCCTAAGAGAAGGCGTAAGGCCAGTCTAGCTTCAGAATCATGGTGGTATTGCTTAGATGTTGAAGTCGAAGATGATTGGAGGCAACCATTCGTTGATTACTTCAAAGAGAGCAAACTCCCAACAGATAAATCTCTGACTGCACAAATTAGAAAAAGAGCATTACGATACGCGTTTGTCAAAGACACGTTGTATCGATGAGCTTTTGACCAAATGTGGCTACGATGCCTAGGGACCAGGGAAGCTGATAAAGTGGTAGCAGAAGTTCATGAAGGACTCTGCGGAGCACACCAGTCAGGTCCCAAGATGACTGCTCAAATTAAAAGAATAGGTTATTATTGGCCAACAATGGTGACAGATTGCATTAACCACGCTAAGAGGTGTCACGAGTGTCAAATCCACGGTGATGTTATACATCAACCACCAAATCCACTGCACCCAACAGTAGCATCCTGGCCATTTGAATGCTGGGGTACAGACATAATAGGACCAATAGATCCACCATCGTCGGCCGGACATCGCTTTATATTGGCGGCTACAGATTACTTCTCCAAGTGGGCAGAAGTAGCTCCATTCAAAGGAGTCACATCTGAGCATGTGATCAACTTCTTCACCCACAATGTCGTCTACAGATTCGGTGTATCATGACGCATGATTTCAGATAATGGCACAGCGTTCAAGAGTACAAAAATCTATAAGTTTATTGATCGACACAAGATTGATTGGCGATATTCTTCCATATACAACCCAAGAGCCAATGACCTGGCAGAGGCATTTAACAAGATGCTGGTGAAGTTGTTGAAGAAGATCCTCACCAAAAATAAGAAGGAGTGGCACACGAAGATGGCAGAAGCGCTATGGGCATACCGTACAACTTACAAGACGCCAACCAAAGCCACTCCTTATTCATTAGTATTCGGAGTTGAAGCAGTGTTGCCACTAGAGATTGAACTGTCGTCGCTTCGAGTAGCTATCCAGCACGATTTAACTCAGGATCAAAATGCTCAATTAAGAATGGAAGAGCTTGATGCACTTGACGAAACCAGGTTACAAGCCCAACAAAACTTGGAGATCTATCGAGCAAGAATGGCGAAATCATTTGATCGAATGGTCGTCATCGATCATTTCAAGAAGGGGAATTAGTCATGGTACTGAGAAGGCCAATCATCCCTCACCGAAAAATTGGTGGTAAGTTCATATCCAATTGGGAGGGCCCCTTTGTTATTGAGAAAGTGTATCAAGGAGGAGCCTATCAGTTGATCGATCTGGAGGGCCAGAGACCTATGCCGCCGATCAATGGTCGATACTTGAAGAAATACTATACATAGGGATAATGATGTACTTAAAATATTTTATACTTCAAATGTACTTATCCACTTATGCATGACTCATTTTTTTAAAATTCTCTTGTGATACAAGAATACATTTCAAAAAAAAAAACTTGTCAAATAGGGAGCATTTTCAAATATTTATTCGGGTCGACATCGCGCCGCGTGCCGAGATCCCCGAATAAATATTTAAAATCTTAAACTATTAAATTTGGCAAAAAAAAAAGAAAAAAAAACTTCTTGTCAAATAGGGGGCATTTTAAATATTTATCCGGGTCGACATCGCGTCGCGTGCCAAGATCCCTGAATAAATATTTAAAATCTTAAACTATTAAGTTTGCAAAAAAAAAAAAAAACCTTACTTGACAGGGGGCATTTTAAATATTTATTTGGGTCAACATCGTGCCGTGTGCCGAAATACCCGAATAAATATTTAAAATATTCAAAATCTAAGCTTCTCCCACCTTGAGGATACCCCTACGAGGTAGAAGACATCTGAATACTCATTTGGGTCGACATCGTGCTACGTGCCGAGATCCCTAAGTGAATATAAAAAAAAAAAAGAGAGAAGCTCAAAATTTTCAAATTCATCCTATTTTAAAACCTTCCTACGAGACGGAGAGTACTTAAGTGTTTGTTTGGGTCGACACCATGCTACGCTCCGGGATCCCCAAATAAATATTCAAATCATTAAGCCTTATGTTCCTTCAAATAGGGATACGACAAATTCCATTGTTAACACATGTACATAGGTGATTTTCCTGAGAGTTTGGGACATCATTCTCCTCCAGTGTACCAAAATTTCGGAAGTAAAGAAAGAGGCTTTTGTAACTACATGCTCCGACAAATCGAGCCAAAAAGCTTGAAGTTGTCCAACAGCCTGAAGCTTAAGGTCCGAATGGGTGAAAAATGCCGGATCCAACATGCCCAAATATGGCCGGATCGCTGGCAACTCCGTCTACTCAACACGCGAGAAGAAAGGCCGTAGTAGCGAAACTCCCACTTCGTCAACCCGTCAGTAAGGACTGTAGGAAGAACGAAGGCTGATTTGACTCGACAAGTTTCAATAGTCGTAGTCCACAAAACTCTCCTAATTGACCAGAGAATCAAAGTCCCAGTGGGAAGGATGAGTCGCGAACAACTACCGAAGGTCCGTAGACTCCAAATCTGCAACCGTAAAGGATGACTTTAAATCCACCAACTTCAGTAGATTCAGCGTTGGGAAGCACATTGCCCATAGCTCAAGTCTGAAGCCTGAATGAGTGTAAGAGGTCGGATCCAACATGCCCAAATATGGCCGGATCGCTGGCAATTCTGTCTACTCAACACGCCACAAGAACGGCCGTAGTAGAGGAACTCTCATTTCAGCAAACAGAGGATAAAGAGCTATCAAATCATAGCTCACCTAATCTGATGAACTAAAGTGATTCGGATTGAAGTCTCCTCGATTGGTTAAGGATCAGGATACTACCTGCATTTGGTACCATCAGTCAAATCCAAAACCTGCAAACTTTCCACCAAATTCGTTGCACAAAGCATAGGACAGAAAAAAGCCAAAATTTCTAAAGTTTGAAGCCACGATCATTGGCCCCAGCTAGTGGCCAAAGTGACGCTCACAACTGCCCTCAAAGACAGGGGGTATTTTAAATATTTATTTGGGTCTACATCGCACTACGTGCCAAAATTCCCAAATAAATATTTAAAATCCCCTGTGGCACCAAAACAAGTCTGAAACAGAGTACGAGACAGCTCAGAGTACAACACAGAGTACAAAACAGTCTAAAACACAGTCCAGAGTATGACACAGAAACTAGCTCGAGAAGCAACAAAAAAAAGTCTCCATTTATATATATAATCAACATGAGGTACAAGTACAACAAAGACTCAAGACACTACAGGAGCACAGACTAAAAAGAAAAGGGACAAAGACACGTCAGTAGAGCCGGGCCTGTAAGCTCTCTAGCTGTCCGGTAACCTCGGTCAAGGTTTGAAACTCTGACTGAGCTCTCTGGAACTGCTCCACGGCCAGTGCTAGTGAAGAGTCAGCCTCCATCATCTGCTGCTGTAAGGCTCGATGTCGCTGCTCCTCTCTCCTAGTAAGGCGGTCCCATCTGTAACGCCCCTCCTGTAGGTGACGCGTCCTGGACAACATCTGTCTGATGTCCCCCCAAAGAGCCTGCATGCGCGTCGTCAATCCGTCCATCTCCTGAGTCATGCCGGAAGAACTCTGACGGTGCCTCCTCAGAGCCTCTGCACTATGGTCTACTCTGTCGTGGGCGTCATCAGCCAGTGCCCTGCGGCTAGCAACTATCTCCTCTAACTGCGGAAGTGTAACGCTGGCCCGGGTAACAGAAAGTGACCTCAGCCACTGGATGCAGAACTCTGTCTCACGA
Organism: Dendrobium chrysotoxum; assembly: GCA_019925795.1. Lineage (NCBI taxonomy): Eukaryota > Viridiplantae > Streptophyta > Magnoliopsida > Asparagales > Orchidaceae > Dendrobium > Dendrobium chrysotoxum. Next base: position 56,440,851 of record CM034298.1, on the reverse strand, counting down.
CACACCGCCTCCCAAAAACGTAACTCGGTGGTGTCCACCCTAAACTCAGCAAGCAGGCCTAGGATCCGGTCAGCAGAAGAGGTAAAACTGGCCCAAGACTCTGGAGTGCTCGGGTCGACGCTGAAAACTAAGCTCCTCAGAACCTCCACTAGGTGGCTACACCTCTCAGTAGTCGTGGAGTCTGGAGATCGGGAAACGTAGCAAAAAATCTCTGACGTGTAGTCGACTCTCTCAGCCACTGCACAAAAGATTATAAACAATTAATTTAATCACATATATCATAATAATGCATTGAAAATAAATTAACTTACGATTAACACGTACCTGCGGAAGGGCCCGCTGAGTCGGCTGGGACAGAGGAGGGGCCTGCGAAGTCAGCTGGGTAGCCCGCAGGGAAGAAGAACTCTGATGGAACAAGGTCTGATGACGGCTGCGTGTACGATGCCTCCCCGAACAGCTCTGTAAGTAAAGCAGCGCCGGTCCCCGAAGACTCGCATGGACAAAATGACCCGTAGGGGTCCACCGGAAAAGAGAAGTCGTCGGAGGGTCCTGGTGTACCGTACCCAGTGAAGTCTGACCTCCTGGCTCCTGTGTGCTCTCTCCGAGGTCCCTGGGAGAAAGACGAGCGTCCACGGACCGTCTAGAAGGTGTGACACGCTGAGAGCTGGTCCGCTGGTGAGAGGGCTGGAAAACCTCAGTGTGGTCTGGCGCAGGTGCCACATCCGGAACTCTGGAAGGGGAAGGAACAACGGCCCCAGCAGCAGTATGGGCCTCAACACGTGTGCCTGCACCAAATAATATATATCAAATTACCAAATATATATCAAAACTGACAAGAAGGAGAGAGGAGAGGGGGTAGGGAAGTACCTCTGCCGCCTGCAGTCTCTGGAAGAACCCGACGGGACCTCTGTCCACTCGGCAACCCAAGCTCTCGTACCCGGGGCTCGTACCTCCTCGCACCATGCTCTAAAACGGCTCCGAAAGACAGCCGTACCCAAGACAGTCTGGTGTAACTAACCCCCGTACTAGCAAACGGCTGAGTCAAAAGAAAGTTGGAACCTGTCCCCAGCCTCAGTAAGTGTGACCAAGTCAGAGCTGCAACATAAAAATGACTCTCTAATGGAACAACCCCCATGCGTTGTGCATCCGTAACCCCTGGAAGTGGTATCCGTCCATCGTAGGCTGTAGCCTGTGAGAAACCGAACTGCCTGGCCACCCTGTTGGGCTGGTAGCCCTCCAACATAATAAAACCACCCTGACGGTGGCACAACCATCCTGGCCGCATGCTGATAAAGTACTCAGCAACCGCCAAACTCTGACTACGAAGCAGCAGCGTACGCCTACCCCTGCGATCAACCCCGTCAACTACAACTGTACCCCTCAGGTGGGGTGGCAAACTAACAGTGTCTGGCTGGTGGACCAGGGAGAACCTGTCTGAGACTAGCTGCGGGGCAAAGAAAAACAGACGGATCCTCTCCGACTCGGAGGCAGAAGACGCCTGAAAGAGCTGTAGAACTGTGGGAAATCCTCTCTGTAGGAAGTAGGCTGGAGTCTCTAAACAGGAAAAGGCTCCCTGGACATGTAAGTGAACCCAAGCGAGCAAGTACTGCCACGGTAGAACTGAATCCTGTATCTCTAAAGAGCTGGCCTCCGAAACTGTCCGTAGAACCCTGTACACTCTAGCAAGAACGGCAGGAGCTAGGGCGAGTCTCTGTCCCTGTGCCAACTGACTGGCTGCCAACAAAACACTGTACCTCAAAGAGTCTGCCCGGAGTGGAAGTATGAAGGTACTGAGCCAGAGTGCTAAGAAACCCATTAAAAGCAGACCCTCGTCGATCCCTGCCAAACCTAGGGAAGTGTAACCAGCTGAAGAAGAAGGCTCGGCAGTCTCCTCTGACAACGAAGTACTACGCTGCAAATCAACTCCAAATGGGTCGTACAGTTAAACTCGAACGGTAGAAAGGTACCTCTCCTGGAGAAAGCTGCGAACCCAAACATCCGCGGGCATCGAAGTCCTGAAACGCCCCGACAAGCCTGAAGCTCTGAAGGTCCGTCGGTAGTGCTCTAAGGAGGTGGGGTAAACCTCTGGCAGTAGCAGTCTCCCTCTCCTGCCACCATCTACTGAAGGTACTCGATAAAAAAGCTGCCCGTCCGGAGGCACACACTCCTCAAAATCGTGTCCAAAAACTGGTAGCCCGGAGACCGTCTGTAAGTCTGAAAGGGTGATCGTGAGCTCCTCTGCCCCGATCCAGCATGTACCTCGTCCAGCATCCCAGAACTCAACCAAACCACGGGCCCAAGAAGCTGGGAGGCGTCCGTAGTCAAACAGGGAGGCGTACACTGCCTCGTAGATCCCTGCTGCCCGAAGAGTCTCCCTATGGGCCTGAAGTATGTAGCAGGCCCAATGAACATACCCTCTGACCGGGCTCTGAATCTGTCCAACTGTAGAATCTCGAGGCCACTCTAAAGACGGTGACTATAGCTGACGGTGGCTAAGTAGACTCGACTGCCCAACGCGCTCAAGCGTATCTGCTGCTGGCACTAGAACGTCACAAGTACCCCAACCAACCTGTGCCAAGGAACTCTCCAATGGGTGGTACTCTCCGTACTGTAGTCTAAGACTAGTGACCCATCTGTCAGGGTCCTCAAACTCAACACACCCTCAGAAAGCTCTGGAAGTAAAGGGAAACGGGCAAAAAGGTGTGGAAAATGTCGCGCCCCTGTAACATGTCCTGGTGCTGCTCTAGCCGGTCTCGTATGTCAACATCGCCCTGAGGGTCACGTCGATCAATGGCCTCCCAAATGGCATCCTCACTGGGCTCGCCTGGAGGCAGGTCGTCGGGTCTCCGCCAACTAAACATCTCCTATATGAGGAGAGAATGGAAATATGTCAAAAAAAAAAGCAATTGTGGTAATCATGTATGCTCAAAAGAAATCTACTAAAAGTCGTCAACTGACTTACAACAAACGTGATATGCTCTGGACGCGTACCACATTTGTTGGGGGGCATTTGTTGACCCCTAAACACTAACCCAGAAATCATGAATTTGATAAAGGCAATTTAGCTCGAATGGGGATCACATCTTGATTTTGCTATGCAGTGATTGAGAAAACAATCAAATGAGGAAACTTCAAGTTCTTATAGATGGAATTGATTTGTATAGAAACATTTCTCTCCTATTTATAGTGGGGGCATGGTGGTATGGGAAAGACAACTTTCTTGCAACATGTCTATGAAGATGAAATGACAGAGGAAATTTGAGCTTAAAATGTGGGTTTGTGTTTTTATCAACTTTAATGCAAAAAAGGTTATAGGCGATATCCTGAATTCTAATTTGGATGAAATGCATTAGAGAAAAGTTTCAGATTGTGATGTTTGAATTATAAGACTGGGTTAAAATGATATCATGCCCATCTTGAGATTAAGCTATGTATACCTCCCACAACCTTTACAGAGTTACTTTACATCTTGTTGCATATTTTCACAAGATCAGGAATTTGATAAAGATGATTTAGTCCGAATGTGGATCGCATTGGGTTTCATTTCATCGTCTTCTAAGCAAAGAGAAACGACGGAGAATACCGGAGAAAGAATGCTTCGAAATTCAAGATAAAAAAAAAACGAGTTGTTTTATAAAATTCCAAAAACTATTTGATACTTGGCTATTAATGCTAACAATCTATAAGTGGTCAGAGGAATTGAAAAAAAAAAATAGTATTCATTTCACTTAACCTATGACAAAGATGAACAAGATTTTGGTATACTTACTAGAATTTTTGAAACATCTGAGAAGCATCTACTTGCCGTGTACAAATAATCGACGACTTACAATGATACCCGAGGCAATTAGATGTCCAAGACATCTTCGATATTTGAAGATTGCTAAGATCCTTGAGTGATCTTTATCACTTGATGTTTATGATGTATGATAAGGGAGATTTGCATATTCACAATAATTTCTTACCAAAGGATTTAAATAATCTTTTAATCTACATTACTTGAAATCGCTTTGGAAAGTCATTTATGAGATGCATGGGATTGGAAAGCTAAAATCTGTTCAAGCTCTGGATGGGTTTTATGGTAAGAATGAGATTGGTTATAGAATTGGAGAGTTGGAGCATATGAATGATTTTCGCCGGTTAAGACTCAAACTTCTTTAAAATGTGAAGGATGCCGAGGAGCCTTACAGCATCAAATTATGTGCCGAGAAGTGGAATTTTAACTTCGCCAAGAACATACTCGACGACCTCCAACCACTAAAATGTCTAAAGAATATGAGCATAAAGAGATACATGTACGCAAGGTCAACAATATGGGCGAGCAACGTCAATCCGAACCTCAATTTAAAGAAAATTAAATTTGACAAGTTGCTTAGAGTGTGAAAATTCTTCCACCTTTTTGGGTCGGGAAAGAAAATAGCTCGAAAATAAATCCAATGGGAATGATGAATGCCATGCCTTCCCATTGCTAGAGGTGTTATACTTTCGAATTAAAGGGATTAAAGGATTGATTTGAAGCTAGAGTAACTACTGAAGATGGATGTCCATTTCCTTGCTCAAATAAATTGGATTTTTGTTTACTGCCTGAGGTCGACACATAAAATGAGGTGATATGGATGAATTTCGAGATGTCGCATAAACTGAGATGTTTATTAGCATGTTATTGTTGTTTTGAATGGATAATAATATTAATGATAATGTGATATTATTATTATTTTTTAAAATAAAATAAAATAAAAGAAAATAAATCTTCATCAATAGTCAAACGAGGAAATATCAAATCGCAATTAATTTGAATACCTCGTATCTCTGTATTTGCTCTGCCCGAAATCCCCTAAAATCCGCTGGCGTCAATCTTAATCCCGTGAATTCAGCTGAGATAGCGTCAATCAAAGCTCTCGACTGTCGTTAAAATGGATAGAAAGAAAGCTTTTTACTTCTGGAGATCTTCAAGCATTAGCCGCATGCAAGAAAGGTCACTCGTTCCTCCACACAAAAAAAAATAAAACCTCCTTCACAAGGCCAAAGCAATTCTCACTCTCTTTCCCCTACTTCTTAACCTTTGCTCGCAGCCGTCCGTCACCTCCTTGGTCAAGATCGGCTGGAACTTTAAAATCCAAAATCCCTTCTTGATCGCTTCTGACCTCAGCTCAAACGCCTCAATCCAGCTGCACCTCCTCTTCTTTCGTTTTTGCACTTCAACAAACCGAGCCGCTCATAACCTTCAACAGCCTTCCTTCTACACAACTGTTTTCTTCCTCCACTGCTTCCAACGCCTGAACCGAACTCCACTAGCTTACCCGCTTCTTTCCTTGCTTGTGCTTCAAATACCCTGCTGCAGAGCCGACATCCATTCACAAGATTGCCTGAATCTATCCCTTTGCCTTTCACGTGACCTGTACCCTTTCCATATACTCCAAAGCAACCTAACTTCTACATCAAACCTGCTTTCTAAAGGCTGCCATCACAACCTCGTTAGCTATCATCGAATCTGATTTTACCCAACTAGCCAAACAATAATCTTCAGCCTTTCTCTTCTTCTTTTGCTTTTTTTTATTATTATTTACTTTATGCTCTTTTGCTTGTCTATATTAATTACTGTTAGTACTTAGCATCATTACTTACTGTTAATTAGTATTAACTAGTTATTTGTGTTATGTAAAAAAAAAAAAGTGGGAAATCAAGCAACTGTAGCTTTTGCATCCAGTCATTCGCTCATGTTAGTTATAATTATTATATAACATATTTAATTAGTATTTTATTATTGTGTAAATTTATACACATAATATTTTATTTTAAAATTTATACACATAATATTTTATTTTAAAATTTATGCACATAATATTTTATTGTGTAAATTTATACGCATAATATTTTATTGTATAAATTTATGCACATAATATTTTATTGTGTAAATTTATACGCATAATATTTTATTGTATAAATTTATGCACATAATGTTTTATTGTGTAAATTTATACACATAATATTTTATGTTAGACTTTATGCACATAATATTTTATGTTAAAATTTATATATATATATATATATATATATATATATATATATATATATATATATATATATATATATATATATTGATTAAAAATTTTATATATGCATGTTAATTTCTGTCAAGGTTTATATATACATATATATATATAAGAGAAAGTCAAAATTCTGTTAATTATTTATGCTATAGTTAATAAAATTACTTTCACTAACTATTAGTTTTATTGTTAGTTAAGTTGATTTCTAACTATTAGTTCTTTAGTTAATTTAATTAATTTTGTTAACTATTCATATTATAGTTAATGTAATTAATTTTATTAACTATTTATACTATAGTTAATTAAATCATTTTACTAACTATTGGTATTTTGGTTAGTTAAATTAATTTCTTTAACTATTTACACTATAATTAAATAAGTTACTTTCTTTAATTGTGTAGTTAAGTTACTTTCTCTTACCACCCCGTCACCGTCGTCGCCATCGAAGGTATAATCTCTCCAAACTCAAAACTTCGAGAACTCATTTTCGTCGTTGGTAGCGCACCGGAAAAACACCCATGCACGTGCTTTATTGCGCGTGGTGGGTTGGAACCCCGGTGCGGCGCTTACGACGAGGTGGGTAATCACCTTAAGCCTCATTTCGTCGTTGGTAACGGATCGGAAAACCACCTATGCACGCGCTTTATTGCGCGTGGTAGGATGGGACCCCGGTGCGGTACCTACAACGAAACGGGGTTATCTATAAGTACCATCGAGCGAGGGGAAAGCAAATTGTCTTTTTAAACAGGTACCGCCGAAGACCCCATGCACGCGCTTTATTGTGCGTGGTGGGAAGGCCCAGACTCCTGTAGTTTTCCCCTAAACGGGGGAGACGCTGGGAGGCTGCCGAAATTTTGTCTAAAAGACAAGGACTTGAACTCAAAATGACAACAAAGGACTTGTATAAATGAACTTGTTTTGAACACTAATTTGAACATCAAATGAACATAAACATGACTTGAACAAAAATTGAACTCAAGATAAACGTGACCAAATGTTATTAAGCAAAGACCAAGTTAGAGCTCAAATCAAAATGATAACAAATTGAAATCACAGATTGAATCATAAAGAGCATAGTTTGAACAATTTCATGCAATTAAACATATAAGTTGAACCATTGAAGGATGGCATGTCATTAGGGATGAAATCTTGATCTCTAAAAGCAATAAGATCCAAGTTAAATGCAAGGGGAATATCTGTAATTTGTGGACTATAAGAGACTTGCAGACTCTACTTTGCCTACAAGTAGTGATGAATGGTAGACAACTTAATCAAAATTCCATGCCATAATATGTTGCTCTCAAGAGATGTGCATGACTTGCTTGTGAACAATAATCAATAAAGAGATATGAACTAGTCGCAAATAAATGCATAAGAGCATCCCAATATTCATTGCAAATCATGTATCAATAAGTGACACTTGCAAAAATTTTACAAGCACATACATCAAGCAACAAATGAATTCCATGAACATTGAAAGGAGACACACAGCAAGCATAGTGGGTTGTTGACGAATGTATGTGGGGAAATTCACAATGACTGTAGTCAACCCAAAAGTCAGCAACAATATGCAAATAAATACATCATCTTCTTGTGGATTATTGAGATTCTCGTGCAGTGAATGCGGCAAATTGTTAGCAAACAAGAACGAGGAAAATATAGTGAACACGACTCACCTATGGATCAATCATGCAAAATGATGTATCTATCTCCATCAAGAAGAAGAATCAGATATGCGACAAACATAACGAATTTCTTGCAAATGGAGATTGGGTTGAAGGGGTAACAATGTGCCTACAATTAATCAATAACATAGAATTTCCAAAGAATTTTGAAGGCCTTCGTGGTAATCAAGATACGGATACCAACGAACACTGAAAATCAATACACAAACAGATACGACCTTCTCTTCCTCAAGAAGAAGGATTTGACATACAGTGGACATAATGATGAGACACATCTAGAGAAAGTAAGTGCAATAATTATTTTGTGCCCTCAATTATTACAATCATTAATTTGGGGCAGTGGCCACTAACTTCAAATTACAAGGCATCAGCAAATACACAGTCACCCAAGGTTGAAATGATTGATCCTTTATTTAAGCTAATAACTGAAAATGAGGATAACAATATGAACAAAAAGTCACTTATTGATCCCTATATGGGCTCTGAAAGAGGAGAGCCAGATTAAATCATTATGGAGTGAATGAATCTTAGTTCAACTGAGCCCTGAACGAAGAGTTGGATGAGAATATTGAGGCTTGCAAGTCTCTTGATGAACAATAGCCATGCATCCAGCATATCTCCTACAACCAAATATTGAAATGATAAGACAGATATGAGCTCCTACAAGTTACTATAGAAGACCCGTTGCATACCTAAAGTGTGGTTCACAAGCAAGATATCAAAGGACTACGACCAATACAAATTCCTATGAACTACCGTAGGAGATCTATCATGCCAACAGAACGTTATCCTCGAGCAAGTATAGAAAAGCCTCAACAAGTGAAAAGCTCCTACGGGTCAAAACAGGAGACTCATTGGTGCACAACGATCCATCTACATAAAGCAACCAATAGTGCACGACAGTCTACCTGTATAAAGCAACAAACAGCTCAGTCTACAAGTTACAACGCCACGCCACCGGATCTATAACACTCATACAAGCAGACAGAAGGCGTCCACAAGTTACAACGCCACGCCACCGGATCTGCAACACTCATACAAGCAGACAGAAGGCATCCACAAGTTACAACGCCACGCCACCGGATCTGCAACACTCATACAAGCAGACAGAAGGCGTCCACAAGCTACAACGCCACACCACCGGATCTGCAACACTCATACAAGCAGACAGAAGGCATCCACAAGCTACAACGCCGCGCCACCGGATCTGCAACATCCATACAAGCAGACAGAAGGCGTACAAATCCCCAAAAGTATCCCCGCACATGTGCACCTTGATTTGTATACACATAGGAACACTAAAAGGGGTAAATACAATCATACAACCCACATGGGCCCCGGCGAGCGTGTTATTGGTACACACGTGACGTCTAGGGATGCTGCGCGGGTCAATAGATTTGAACCCGATCCTCCTATGCAAGCAGATAGGAGTAGACAAGGTTCAATAAATAATTATAAAATGCCCCCAAACACCTGCATGGGCCCCGGCGAGCGTGTTATTGGTATACACGTGACGTCTAGGGATGCTGCGCGGGTTAATAAGTGAATTCAAGTTCGAGCCCGATCCTCCTATACGGGTAGATAGGAGTCGACACGGCTCGAACCATTAAATAAATATGCAATCGTGAGATCGACCGAGATATTTATTTTATACATTCATATTAGACCTTCAAGGTCTATAACCAAGAGAATTCACTAACAAAGGTCCAAAGCCTACAAAACCCGATCCTCTATCGACCAGTAGATAGAGTCGACAGGGTCCAATCAATAAAATATAAATGACCCCATACACCCCAAGGATGACCGTGTTGAATGCAAATCTTAACCGGAGGGGTCCACACAGATCATTTCAAAAATGTCTCCCAAACTCCAAAACTCAACAAAAATTCCCAAAATCCAAAATCTCCAAAGATGTCAAAAATCTCAAAAGTCTATAATATTTAAAATTGAAATCCAACTATCAAAACACTTAAAGCACAATTCCATCCACCCTCCGCAATAGTTTGTCGAGACGGACAAATCTGAAAATACTTCAGCTCACATAGAGCTAATGCCTGGTCGAAAATATCACTAGGATCCATTCTCAAACAATCTCCTGCCAGCAAGGACGTGGTACGAGTCCTCTAACCGGCAGTTTCGCCGCCAAATGGCACTGCAGGATAAACGGTTATGACTCGGGGCCCTCTAAACCAGGTGGTCGCCGCCAAATGACATCATTATATTATGGTTGTGGCCAGAGCCCGTATACTCCCCAATGGCATCAAATCCTTGAGATATGAATCAATAGGATATGATCGATAGGGCACAAAGCCCTCTGTTAGCTAAGGTGGATTCAAATTTGTCCCCTTAGACAAACACTCCCCCTAGGTCTACAAGGTACCCTTGGACAAAGCAACCCATGGCTGCCGACAAGGATCCTTCTGTCAGGTTGGGTCGACTACCTCCTCTAACTAAGTAGACCAGGGACCACGATGGCCCGGGACGATGGAACCATGGGATCTTGATCGGGTCCATCATCCATTCCCCCACCATCCGCTTTAAGTGCGAGATGGTGAAAATTTCCAATTTTAAATATTAACCCTTTTCAATCTCCAACCTCTCCAATTTCTAAACCCATGCTGCTACTATATGCCAGATCCACGTATCCTTACGTATCTGTTTGACGACTAGCCTTAATCGAAAGTTCTCTCTCGTTACCGGGAGGGGTAATTAACTATAGGGGCTTGCGCCTATAGGAAACCAGAACTCAGATCATAAAGTCCTCGCAAAAATGAGGGCGAAATCTCTGGGTAGTGTCTTATCTACTATCTCATCTGCCTTCCAGAATTTACCCCGGAACTTAGTTCGTTAAAACTCCCCCCTCAGAAAAGCAACAAACAGCGGGCGGAGGCCGGGGCCGAATTTTTAGAGCCCACAGATTTCTGGCGACTCCGCTGGGGACTGGTTTCTCTTTCCATCTTTGGCTAGTCATCTCAGTGTTATAGTAGCAGTTAGTAACAGCTAATCAATACGTGCAAAAATTTTGAATTCTCTAAGATGATCGTTCATTTAATTTAAATATTAAATATTTTAAAAATGATCATCATATTCATCATGCATTCATTGAGATAACATATTTAGCAGATTTTTTAAATTTGTATGATTTTAATTGCTTGCTAATGATTATCTTCTTTTGTCTTTTGTTCTGTGAAAGTCTCTGCATTTTGAAAGTGTGGGGTGATGTATCAGATTCTGATTACTAACCCTTGCCTTTCATTCGTGCAGATGGATCTACAGAACACTGCATTCACCGTCCAACTGGGACGCGGTGCTAGCATTCAACTAGCGAACGCTGTGATCACTACCAGAAATACTGGAGCGACCATCCAATTCGGTAGCGCTGACTTCCCGGCAGTCGTTGCAAGGACTGCTGCCATTTCTGCGAATGATGCAAATTCTGAAAGGGCTGCAAGGAGATTCCATCCTGCTGGAGCCCCTACTCGTCGCGCACATCTGCCAGTGCAGCGACCAACCATTGAAGCTTCTACCCGTCGTGTGCATCTGCCGGCACAACGACCCGCCGTTGAAAATTCTCGCAAGAGGATATCTGTGTTCGAAAGACTTTCACAGCCTGAGGCTCCGACTGCCAAAAGAGTTGTGACTGGCAGAAGGATTTCTGTGGTAACTACGAATACCACATCTCTACCGAATGTGTTACCTACACCCAGAAAGAATGAAGCTGAGGCCTCCTCATCTGGAGGAAGGCTTACGAGAAGGCAACGAAGGAAAAAGAACACTGAGCTACGGGCTCAGCAACAACCGCTGCCAGTCCACTCATCTAATCTACCGGCCAGAGAGCCTGAAGCTAATGTTCCTATCCGGAACAAGTTTACTGACCTAAGATGGGTCAAAAGAAACAGCTCTACTGGGGAGCTGAAGAAGTCTTTTTGGGAACGACCACTTGAAGTCCCAGCCCCTCCAAGGAGATATGAGCCTGAAACCCTGTCTTCCCGAGTATACAGGGTACTGAAAACAGTAAAAGATAGGGGACTGAAGAAGAAGAAATTACAGCGGCTATTGACGGTTGAGGCCAGAAGGTCCCCACCACAGGAATCATTGCTTGCGGAGAATCGAAGAAAATTCAGGCCAGCCCCGCGCGGTGAGCATCGGGGCGTGACACTTGAACCTTGGGTTCAGGGATCCGCTGCCGAAAGGTCCTGCCAGAAAGGAAAATAAGTCTGGAGGCCAAGGCCTCACAGACAAGAAAATAAAGAAGGAAGAAAAGGAGAACTAAATCTGGGCGTGACATCCGGTACTGCTTCCCAGAGATCTGCCCCTGTTCACAAGCAACATCAGAGATGGGTCCAAAAGAAGACCCACGACGATGTCAATTCTGACGGTCGACACCTTGGAGAATCCTCCGGGGGATCCCGTCACCCGTCATCCCCTCCAAGAGAAGAATCTAATTTCGACCGTAGCCCACGGATCGAAGAAATCTCCCTGCCGAATCAAGAACCAGAAATCCAGTGGCGCCGCCGCTCGGAGATCCGAGTACTAGAGGAGAAAATGGAAGAAGGTATGAAAAGGGAAGAAAATATAGATGAAGAAGAAAATATAGAAAACATAGAAGATGATGAATATATGGAAGGGGATGAAAACTTTGAATTTATGGAAGAAGGAATGGAAGAAATGAATGACTCTATAAATATAGAAGTCGTCTATATGGCAAGACATACTCGTGCCATCGAGGAAGTCTATCATGAAGAGGGCGAAGGTGATCACAGTCGGCAGCCCCAACCCAGGCGAACACAACGACGTCAACGTGAGGTTGAGCCTACTTTCGACAGAGATGATCCCCCTGATGAGGAAAGAGTTGAGGAAGATGAAGAGGAAGAAAATCCTTTCGTGACCGATGATGTCGCGCTTGCTGATGTACTACAGCAAATGGGGGAACAAATGAAGGCTAAAGATAAGGAGATCTCACAGTTGAACGAGAAAATGACAGGAATGATGGCCCAGATGGCAGTGATGATGCAAATGATGCAGAGAACTGCAGCCGTCGGTCCCATACATGATCCCCCTGCTGATCCTCCAAATCTCCAACTACCTCAAGGCTCAGGAATACGAGGTGTCCCTGAAAATGGCCATGAAGCTCGTAATGTCGTCCGCCAGCCTACTCCACAGAATGTTGCTAGCACCTCCGAGCCCGTGACGGCTGCACAGCTCGAAGGACTAATCACAGAAAAGATAAAGGCCATTATAGCTGTTGACCAAGCTGAGAAGCTGGTGGGCAAAGGTCGTCCATATCCGGCAGAATACGACCAAGTGCCATACCCAAAAGGGTACTCAGTCCCAAAGTTCCATATCTTTAATGGTACTAATAATCCCAGGCAGCACTTGGCACAATTCAAGGCCACCTGCGGCAATACGGGGGGAAATGACGCCCTACTCTTCAGACAATTTGTCAGTAGTTTAACAGCAACCGCCTTCGAATGGTACGCCGAATTGCCAAACGACTCTGCAAAGACATTTGCGGAGTTAGAGGCTATATTCGTGAAGAGGTTTGCTAGTGCCACAGAGAAAATCATAATTGCTGACCTCGCTTTAGATAAACGAAAGAAAGAGGAGTCAGTGTCGAAATATATCACACGCTGGCGTAATCTGAGCATGAAATGTGAGCAGCAGCTCGAAGAAGAACATGCCGTGCAATTACTGATGGGAAACATCGATGATAAAATGCAACCATTTTTATGCATGGCTACAATTACCACGTTTCAGGACCTGCTGGATAGGGTGGCCAAATTTGAGAAGTTAAATTTATCCAGATCAGAAGGAAACTTTGACAAGTTCAAAAAGGCTAAAGCCCCAGATGCTAAGAAGAGTGAAATCTACTCTACATCCTCCCTCAGACCAAACAGGGGGGAGCAAGTGGTTTACAACGTAGACAAAGGCAAGCAACCGATGCAGTATGAAGAAAAGCCGAAGCAAGTCTACAACCCTAACCCTCAGCCGAAGTTGGTACTCGGAGGGAATGATAGGCCACGAACTTTCCAGGTCGGAGGGGATCGCCCAAGGCAAGTAATAGGAACTGGTGATAGAACGTTCATATCCCTCAAAGATAAGATGAATAAAGAATATTCATTCAAAAGGGAGAGTGTTGCCAAGTTATTTCGACAGGCGATAAAAGCAGGCCTAGAACTGCCAGAGTGCAAGAGGCCAGAAGAGTCGAAAGAAACTGGTGACCCGAATTACTGCCCATATCACCGAGTGCTTGGCCATCCCATTGAAGATTGTTATATCTTTAAGGATTGGCTCGAAAGAAAATACCGGAGGGGAGAGCTCACATTGTCAGACAATGTGTTATCCCATCCTAAAAAGGAATCAACTCGGGTAGTTACAACTTCTCCCGTACCCCCAGTTGAAGAAAAAAAAATGAGAAGAAGCTAGCTAGAGAAGAACAATGGAAGACCGCGGTCTCTAAGAAGACTGTAAAAATGTTGAAACAACTGGAGGGGGTTCCAGGTGTAAAGTGGAAATCTCCTACAGAGCCGGTGATAGATCCCAAGGCACTGCCTGCGGTACGAGCTTCCACTTCTAAACAGTTTCTCAACCAAGCTGGCACTTCAAAGTCTGAGAAAGTAAAATCCTCTAAGAAGAAGACCAAGCTGAAAAAGCCTAAGGAGAAAAAGACAGCGACCCAAAGGCTTATCGATGGTTTGGATGAATACTATCAAACTACGAGGCGCCCCATTAAGCTTACTGATTTTATGACAGAACTCAAGATTGAGGAGGCAAAAGAGGCTGACGAAGAGCCACTCCCTGTGGAAACTTGTCGGGTCATTTCAATGACACCATTGGCTGCATTCAGTAAGGAAAAAGAAACACCCTCTGAATCATGTTTGATGGTATCGCCAATGGATCACAGTTCGGAGGAAGATTTGTATTTTCCAGAAGAAGATGGATCTGAACCTGATATTGCTTTGCAGATGGAGCAAGTGAACTTGGGCAGTGATTCTGAATCAATGGATAAATCTCCAGACACGATAATGGCTGACTCTGAGGGAAATGCACTATCAAATGAGTCTGAGCAAGAGGAGATCGCCCAGGTGCAACTGAGAAGTGGTAAAATGCTACCCTCTCCGCCCAAGAAAGGGATCCCTACTAATGACAAAGGGAAAGAGATAATTATAAATGAAGATATTATCCCCAAGGATACGAAAAAGAAAGATGCCTCAAACAAAAGGATAGATTATAATATCCTATCCCATCTGAGAAAAATCCCAGCACAACTCAGTATATATGATGCTCTTGTGATGTCTAAAGACCTGCGGGAGACCTTGATCCAGGCTCTCAAGGACCCCGAAAGATATGAGGCGTATTTTGCCGAACGTAATTTGACAGAAGTCTTACGAGCTCGAAATGAGCCAATCATTACTTTTGTTGAGGATGATATGATGCTTAGAACGGCAGACCACAACCGCCCTCTGTATGTTACTGCAGAGAGTGACGGAATGATAATCAGCCAGATTCTGATTGATCCCAGGTCTTCTATTAATCTTATGAGCTTGAAAGCGCTAAGATCATTATGTCTCGATGTGCAGCATCTCGGGCCAGATAAATTGATGGTGCATGGTTTCAATGAGAAAGGGCAAAAGACCTTAGGATCATTCATGCTCTCCCTAACATTCGGGGAACTTTATACCGAGGCAAAGTTTCATGTGATTGACGCGGACACCTCATTTAGGGCTCTTCTAGGTCGCCCGTGGTTGCACGATTACGGCATGGTCCCTTCAACACTACATCAGTGTATGAAATATATCAGGGATGGAGAGGAGTTCAGAATCTCTGGTGATATTCAGCCCTTTGCAGTCCACGAGGTAAAAATCTATGAAGATGCCAGATACTTCATCCCTAAGGAGCCAAAGCCGTCAAGTTCTCTCGAGACTAAGGCAGCCAACCTGAAGAATGCAAGGCGATCCAAGCAAGAAGATGAAAAGAAGCAAGCGGGGAGAAAGAAGATGACGCCAACTCTCCCTAAAGCAATGATCACTCCTAAATCAAGAAAATATGTGCCTCACCTAGGGAGTGACACAGACGAGGATGAGGCCGCCCCGTCTAAATCCCAGGAAATACGCCAATCAACGGCTAGGGGGAGGAAGAAGATAAAGTACTCAGATGATGACTACGACTATGAGTCTACCTACATGAATAATGTACGTGTACTCTCAAGAAGAATAGATAATCTGACGATCTCAGATAATGAATGTGTTGTTACACGAGTTCCCCCACAACACTTCAAAGAAATCGTTCCCCGAGAGGTGCATAATGTTGAGGAACTCGTAACATTTTATGTACCTCCTCTAAGAAAAAGAGATGGGCCGGGAACCCTATTTTATAAATCTGGAGAGCGTGAGGAGGAAGGGAGTCGTGACTGGCTCTACAGGCCCATCGAGCGTCGGGAATTAGTAGTCACAAGAATGCCCAGATTTAACACTAAAAATATCCGAAGGATGTTGCGAAAACAGGCCAGAATTCGCACTCCCGTACAACAACTCCGTACATGTTTAAAGCTCTGGTATCGAAGAAATCCCCATGCGATGCGAAGAAAGGATATTCTCGCAAGGAGGGGCCTCGGATTCGTCGTACATAAGCACCCTCAAAGAGAGACGTGTCAAGTCATCACTTACAGGAAAGTTGAACCCAATGATGATTCTGAGAGGGAAGTTTATGAAGTTGATGACTATGATGAGCAACCTGTAGAAGCCGAGCCTGCACCTGAAGAACTTGAAGATGGTGGACAAGCGACTACTATGGATGAGTTAAAGGAAGTCAACTTGGGAACCGAGGAGGATCCTCGCCCAACCTTCATTAGTTCCCTTCTGCCAGAAGACCAAGTGGAAGAAATAAAAGAACTTCTCTATGAATTCAGGGACTGCTTTGCCTGGACATATGCTGAAATGCCTGGCTTATCCCCTGATGTAGCAGTTCACAGACTAGCGATCAAACCAGATGCGACACCCATCAAACAAGCTCCAAGAAGAATGAGATTGGAGATTGAAGAGCAGGTAATTGCAGAAACAAAAAAGCTCATAGAAGCAGGCTTCATTCGAGAAGAAAAATATGCCGACTGGATCGCCAATATCGTCCCCGTAAAGAAGAAGAATGGACAGATCTGTATCTGTATTGACTTCCGGGACCTTAACAAGGCGTGTCCAAAAGATGATTTTCCGCTCCCCGTATCAGAACTTCTGGTTGACACCACATCACACTATGACATGTTCTCTTTTATGGATGGATCGTCAGGATACAATCAGATCAAGATGGCACCTGAAGATGAAAAGCATACATTATTCAGAACGCCTATCGGTATTTTCTGCTATACAGTCATGCCCTTCAGCCTGAAGAACGCTGGTGCCACCTACCAACGGGCGATGACACATATCTTTGATGAATTAATACATCAGAAGGTCGAATGCTATGTAGATGACCTGGTCGTTAAGAGCATGGATCGGAAAGATCATTTAAACGACCTGAGGATTATATTTGAAAGAATCAGAAAGTTCGACTTGAAGATGAATCCCCTTAAGTGTGCTTTCAGGGTCTCCTCCGGCAAATTCCTTGGGTACGTCGTTCACCACCGAGGCATAGAAGTTGATCCCAATAAGATTAAGGCGATCATTGAGATGCCGCCTCCAAGGAACCTCCGTCAACTTCGCTCGTTGCAAGGACAGCTGGCTTTCATTCGACGGTTCATATCGAATCTATCGGGTAGGTGCCAGCCATTTTCGAAGTTGATGAAGAAAGATGTCCGCTTCAAATGGGATGTAGAATGCCAGGAAGCATTTGACAGCATCAAAAGATATCTGTTAAATCCGTCCATTCTCGCAGCGCCAATTCCAGGGAAGCCTCTTATTCTGTATACGGCAGCACTAGAAGAGTCCCTCGGAGCATTACTGGCCCAGCACAATGAGGAAGGCAAGGAGAATGCACTTTATTATATCAGTCGGAGATTAATCGGAGCAGAGATACGTTATTCTCCGATTGAAAAGCATTGTCTAGCGCTGATTTTCGCAGTTCAGAAACTCCGCCACTATATGCTCTCCCACAAAATCACCTTGATATCAAAGATCGATCCGCTGAAGTTCTTGATGATAAGACCAGCGTTGACAGGTCGTTTAGCAAGGTGGGCAGTGTTATTACTACAATTTGATATTGTGTATATGCCACAGAAGGCTGTAAAGGGACAAGCTTTGACAGATTTTCTCGCCGCGCATCCAATTCCAGCAGACTCCCCGCTCAATGATGATTTGCCAGGTGAACAAATCATGCAGGTTGAGAAAGAGGAGAAACCTCAATTTTGGGAGATGTATTTTGATGGGGCATCGTCAATCAAATCTCTCTGACCTCTAAATCTTGCAAAGGCTCAAGCTGGCATTGGTCTTGTCTTCATAGAACCCGAGGGAGGCATCATGAGATTCTCATTCAGTCTAACTGAACCTTGGACCAATAATGAAGCTGAATACGAAGCTTTGATAGCGGGGCTAGAAATTGCGATTGGTATCCAAATCACAAATCTTCAAATCTTTGGTGATTCTCAACTTGTGATAAATCAAGTCCTGGGCATTTACAAGATTTGCAAACTCGAATTGGCCCACTATCACCGACGAGCTCTTGAGCTTCTAAAATAAATATCGAATGTCAAGATAGCTCGAATCCCTCGAGGGCAGAATGCAAAAGCAGATTGTTTGGCCAAATTGGCCAAGGAGTTGGCAAATGAAGATAAGAAGATACCCATATTTATCGCGGTTGAAAATCGCCGGGTCTTAGAGCCAGCAATCTTACAATTCCAACGGGCCGAGGGAGTACTAGATTCAGGCCAACAGGACATAACCTCGATTGATCCCCGACATCCTCAACCAGTCGATCTTGAATATCGACATGAAGAAAATCAAGCTCCTAAGAGAAGGCGTAAGGCCAGTCTAGCTTCAGAATCATGGTGGTATTGCTTAGATGTTGAAGTCGAAGATGATTGGAGGCAACCATTCGTTGACTACTTCAAAGAGAGCAAACTCCCAACAGATAAATCTCTGACTGCACAAATTAGAAAAAGAGCATTACGATACGCGTTTGTCAAAGACACGTTGTATCGACGAGCTTTTGACCAAATGTGGCTACGATGCCTAGGGACCAGGGAAGCTGATAAAGTGGTAGCAAAAGTTCATGAAGGACTCTGCGGAGCACACCAGTCAGGTCCCAAGATGGCTGCTAAAATCAAAAGAATAGGTTATTATTGGCCAACAATGGTGCAGATTGCATTAAGCACGCTAAGAGGTGTCACGAGTGTCAAATCCACGATGATGTTATACATCAACCACCAAATCCACTGCACCCAACAGTAGCATCCTGGCCATTTGAATGCTGGGGTACAGACATAATCGGACTAATAGATCCACCATCGTCGGCCGGACATCGCTTTATATTGGCGGCTACAGATTACTTCTCCAAGTGGGCAGAAGTAGCTCCATTCAAAGAAGTCACATCTGAGCATGTGATCAACTTCTTCACCCACAATGTCGTCTACAGATTCGGTGTATCATGACGCGTGATTTCAGATAATGGCACAGCGTTCAAGAGTACAAAAATCTACAAGTTTATTGATCGACACAAGATTGATTGGCGATATTCTTCCATATACAACCCAAGAGCCAATGACCTAGCAGAGGCATTTAACAAGATGCTGGTGAAGTTGTTGAAGAAGATCCTCACCAAAAATAAGAAGGAGTGGCACACGAAGATGGTAGAAGCGCTATGGGCATACCGTATAACTTACAAGACGCCAACCAAAGCCACTTCTTATTCATTAGTATTCGGAGTTGAAGCAGTGTTGCCACTAGAGATTGAACTGTCGTCGCTTCGAGTAGCTATCCAGCACGATTTAACTCAGGATCAAAATGCTCGATTAAGAATGGAAGAGCTTGATGCACTTGACGAAACCAGGTTACAAGCCCAACAAAACTTGGAGATCTATCGAGCAAGAATGGCGAAATCATTTGATCGAATGGTCGTCATCGATCATTTCAAGAAGGGGAATTGGTCATGGTACTGAGAAGGCCAATCATCCCTCACCGAAAAATTGGTGGTAAGTTCGTATCCAATTGGGAGGGCCCCTTTGTTATTGAGAAAGTGTATCAAGGAGGAGCCTATCAGTTGATCGATCTGGAGGGCCAGAGACCTATGCCGCCGATCAATGATCGATACTTGAAGAAATACTATACATAGGGATAATGATGTACTTAAAATATTTTATACTTCAAATGTACTTATCCACTTATGCATGACTCATTTTTTTAAAATTCTCTTGTGATACAAGAATACATTTCAAAAAAAAAAACTTGTCAAACAGGGAGCATTTTCAAATATTTATTCGGGTCGACATCGCGCCGCGTGCCGAGATCCCCGAATAAATATTTAAAATCTTAAACTATTAAATTTGGCAAAAAAAAAGAAAAAAAAACTTCTTGTCAAATAGGGGGCATTTTAAATATTTATCCGAGTCGACATCGCGTCGCGTGCCAAGATCCCTGAATAAATATTTAAAATCTTAAACTATTAAGTTTGCAAAAAAAAAAAAACCTTACTTGACAGGGGGCATTTTAAATATTTATTTGGGTCAACATCGTGCCGTGTGCCGAAATACCCGAATAAATATTTAAAATATTCAAAGTCTAAGCTTCTCCCACCTTGAGGATACCCCTACGAGGTAGAAGACATCTGAATACTCATTTGGGTCGACATCGTGCTACGTGCCGAGATCCCTAAGTGAATATATAAAAAAAAAAAGAGAGAAGCTCAAAATTTTCAAATTCATCCTATTTTAAAACCTTCCTACGAGACGGAGAGTACTTAAGTGTTTGTTTGGGTCGACACCATGCTACGCTCCGGGATCCCCAAATAAATATTCAAATCATTAAGCCTTATGTTCCTTCAAATAGGGATACGACAAATTCCATTGTTAACACACGTACATAGGTGATTTTCCTGAGAGTTTGGGACATCATTCTCCTCCAGTGTACCAAAATTTCGGAAGTAAAGAAAGAGGCTTTTGTAACTACATGCTCCGACAAATCGAGCCAAAAAGCTTGAAGTTGTCCAACAGCCTGAAGCTTAAGGTCCGAATGGGTGAAAAATGCCGGATCCAACATGCCCAAATATGGCCGGATCGCTGGCAACTCCGTCTACTCAACACGCGAGAAGAAAGGCCGTAGTAGCGAAACTCCCACTTCGTCAACCCGTCAGTAAGGACTGTAGGAAGAACGAAGGCTGATTTGACTCGACAAGTTTCAATAGTCGTAGTCCACAAAACTCTCCTAATTGACCAGAGAATCAAAGTCCCAGTGGGAAGGATGAGTCGCGAACAACTACCGAAGGTCCGTAGACTCCAAATCTGCAACCGTAAAGGATGACTTTAAATCCACCAACTTCAGTAGATTCAGCGTTGGGAAGCACATTGCCCATAGCTCAAGTCTGAAGCCTGAATGAGTGTAAGAGGTCGGATCCAACATGCCCAAATATGGCCGGATCGCTGGCAATTCTGTCTACTCAACACGCCACAAGAACGGCCGTAGTAGAGGAACTCTCATTTCAGCAAACAGAGGATAAAGAGCTATCAAATCATAGCTCACCTAATCTGATGAACTAAAGTGATTCGGATTGAAGTCTCCTCGATTGGTTAAGGATCAGGATACTACCTGCATTTGGTACCATCAGTCAAATCCAAAACCTGCAAACTTTCCACCAAATTCGTTGCACAAAGCATAGGACAGAAAAAAGCCAAAATTTCTAAAGTTTGAAGCCACGATCATTGGCCCCAGCTAGTGGCCAAAGTGACGCTCACAACTGCCCTCAAAGACAGGGGGTATTTTAAATATTTATTTGGGTCTACATCGCACTACGTGCCAAAATTCCCAAATAAATATTTAAAATCCCCTGTGGCACCAAAACAAGTCTGAAACAGAGTACGAGACAGCTCAGAGTACAACACAGAGTACAAAACAGTCTAAAACACAGTCCAGAGTATGACACAGAAACTAGCTCGAGAAGCAACAAAAAAAAGTCTCCATTTATATATATAATCAACATGAGGTACAAGTACAACAAAGACTCAAGACACTACAGGAGCACAGACTAAAAAGAAAAGGGACAAAGACACGTCAGTAGAGCCGGGCCTGTAAGCTCTCTAGCTGTCCGGTAACCTCGGTCAAGGTTTGAAACTCTGACTGAGCTCTCTGGAACTGCTCCACGGCCAGTGCTAGTGAAGAGTCAGCCTCCATCATCTGCTGCTGTAAGGCTCGATGTCGCTGCTCCTCTCTCCTAGTAAGGCGGTCCCATCTGTAACGCCCCTCCTGTAGGTGACGCGTCCTGGACAACATCTGTCTGATGTCCCCCCAAAGAGCCTGCATGCGCGTCGTCAATCCGTCCATCTCCTGAGTCATGCCGGAAGAACTCTGACGGTGCCTCCTCAGAGCCTCTGCACTATGGTCTACTCTGTCGTGGGCGTCATCGGCCAGTGCCCTGCGGCTAGCAACTATCTCCTCTAACTGTGGAAGTGTAACGCTGGCCCGGGTAACAGAAAGTGACCTCAGCCGCTGGATGCAGAACTCTGTCTCACGACACACCGCCTCCCAAAAACGTAACTCGGTGGTGTCCACCCCAAACTCAGCAAGCAGGCCTAGGATCCGGTCAGCAGAAGAGATAAAACTGGCCCAAGACTCTGGAGTGCACGGGTCGACGCTGAAAACTAAGCTCCTCAGAACCTCCACTAGGTGGCTACACCTCTCAGTAGTCGTGGAGTCTGGAGATCGGGAAACGTAGCAAAAAATCTCTGACGTGTAGTCGACTCCCTCAGCCACTGCACAAAAGATTATAAACAATTAATTTAATCACATATATCATAATAATGCATTGAAAATAAATTAACTTACGATTAACACGTACCTGCGGAAGGGCCCGCTGAGTCGGCTGGGACAGAGGAGGGGCCTACGAAGTCAGCTGGGTAGCCCGAGGGAAGAAGAACTCTGACGGAACAAGGTCTGATGACGGCTGCGTGTACGATGCCTCCCCGAACAGCTCTGTAAGTAAAGCAGCGCCGGTCCCCGAAGACTCGCATGGACAAAATGACCCGTAGGGGTCCACCGGAAAAGAGAAGTCATCGGAGGGTCCTGGTGTACCGTACCCAGTGAAGTCTGACCTCCTGGCTCCTGTGTGCTCTCTCCGAGGTCCCTGGGAGAAAGACGAGCGTCCACGGACCGTCTAGAAGGTGTGACACGCTGAGAGCAGGTCCGCTGGCGAGAGGGCTGGAAAACCTCAGTGTGGTCTGGCGCAGGTGCCACATCCGGAACTCTGGAAGGGGAAGGAACAACGGCCCCAGCAGCAGTATGGGCCTCAACACGTGTGCCTGCACCAAATAATATATATTAAATTACCAAATATATATCAAAACTGACAAGAAGGAGAGAGGAGAGGGGGTAGGGAAGTACCTCTGCCGCCTGCAGTCTCTGGAAGAACCCGACGGGACCTCTGTCCACTCGGCAACCCAAGCTCTCATACCCGGGGCTCGTACCTCCTCGCACCATGCTCTAAAACGGCTCTGAAAGACAGCCGCACCCAAGACAGTCTGGTGTAACTAACCCCCGTACTAGCAGACGGCTGAGTCAAAAGAAAGCTGGAACCTGTCCCCAGCCTCAGTAAGTGTGACCAAGTCAGAGCTGCAACATAAAAACGACTCTCTAATGGAACAACCCGCATGCGTTGTGCATCCGTAACCCCTGGAAGTGGTATCCGTCCATCGTAGGCTGTAGCCTGTGAGAAACTGAACTGCCTGGCCACCCTGTTGGGCTGGTAGCCCTCCAACATAACAAAACCACTCTGACGGTGGCACAACCATCCTGGCCGCATGCTGATAAAGTACTCAGCAACCGCCAAACTCTGACTACGAAGCAGCAGCGTACGCCTACCCCTGCGATCAACCCCGTCAACTACAACTGTACCCCTCAGGTGGGGTGGCAAACTAACAGTGTCTGGCTGGTGGACCAGGGAGAACCTGTCTGAGACTAGCTGCGGGGCAAAGAAAAACAGACGGATCCTCTCCGACTCGAAGGCAGAAGACGCCTGAAAGAGCTGTAGAACTGTGGGAAATCCTCTCTGTAGGAAGTAGGCTGGAGTCTCTAAACAGGAAAAGGCTCCCTGGACATGTAAGTGAACCCAAGCGAGCAAGTCCTGCCACTATCTACTGAAGGTACTCAATAAAAAAGCTGCTCATCCGGAGGCACACACTCCTCAAAATTGTGTCCAAAAACTGGTAGTCCGGAGACCGTCTGTAAGTCTGAAAGGGTGATCGTGAGCTCCTCTGCGCCGATCCAACATGTACCTCGTCCAGCATCCCAGAACTCAACCAAACCACGGGCCCAAGAAGCGGGGAGGCGTCCGTAGTCAAACAGGGAGGCGTACACTACCTCGTAGATCCCTGCTGCCTGAAGAGTCTCCCTATGGGCCTGAAGTATGTAGCGGGCCCAATGAACATACCCTCTGACCTGGCTCTGAATCTGTCCAACTGTAGAATCTCGAGGCCACTCTAAAGACGGAGACTACAGCTGACGGTGGCTAAGTAGACTCGACTGCCCAACGGGCTCAAGCGTATCTGCTGCTGGCAATAGAACGTCACAAGTACCCCAACCAACCTGTGCCAAGGAACTCTCCAATGGATGGTACTCTCCGTACTGTAGTCTAAGACTAGTGACCCATCTGTCAGGGTCCTCAAACTCAACACACCCTCAGAAAGCTCTGGAAGTAAAGGGAAACGGGCAAAAAGGTGTGGAAAATGTCGCGCCCCTGTAACATGTCCTGGTGCTGCTCTAGCCGGTCTCGTATGTCAACATCGCCCTGAGGGTCACGTCGGTCAATGGCCTCCCAAATGGCATCCTCACTGGGCTCGCCTGGAGGCAGGTCGTCGGGTCTCCGCCAACTAAACATCTCCTGCATGAGGAGAGAATGGAAATATGTCAAAAAAAAAAAAGCAATTGTGGTAATCATGTATGCTCAAAAGAAATCTACTAAAAGTCGTCAACTGACTTACAACAAACGTGATACGCTCTGGACGCGTACCACATTTGTTGGGGGGCATTTGTTGACCCCTAAACACTAACCCAGAAATCATGAATTTGATAAAGGCAATTTAGCTCGAATGGGGATCACATCTTGATTTTGCTATGCAGTGATTGAGAAAACAATCAAATGAGGAAACTTCAAGTTCTTATAGATGGAATTGATTTGTATAGAAACATTTCTCTCCTATTTATAGTGGGGGCATGGTGGTATGGGAAAGACAACTTTCTTGCAACATGTCTATGAAGATGAAATGACAGAGGAAATTTGAGCTTAAAATATGGGTTTGTGTTTTCATCAACTTTAATGCAAAAAAGGTTATAGGCGATATCCTGAATTCTAATTTGGATGAAATGCATTAGAGAAAAGTTTCAGATTGTGATGTTTGAATTATAAGACTGGGTTAAAATGATATCATGCCCATCTTGAGATTAAGCTATGTATACCTCCCACAACCTTTACAGAGTTACTTTACATCTTGTTGCATATTTTCACAAGATCAGGAATTTGATAAAGATGATTTAGTCCGAATGTGGATCGCATTGGGTTTCATTTCATCGTCTTCTAAGCAAAAAGAAACGACGGAGAATACCGGAGAAAGAATGCTTCGAAATTCAAGATAAAAAAAAAAACGAGTTGTTTTATAGAATTCCAAAAACTATTTGATACTTGGCTATTAATGCTAACAATCTATAAGTGGTCAGAGGAATTGAAAAAAAAAAATAGTATTCGTTTCACTTAACCTATGACAAAGATGAACAAGATTTTGGTATACTTACTAGAATTTTTGAAACATCTGAGAAGCATCTACTTGCCGTGTACAAATAATCGACGACTTACAATGATACCCGAGGCAATTAGATGTCCAAGACATCTTCGATATTTGAAGATTGCTAAGATCCTTGAGTGATCTTTATCACTTGATGTTTATGATGTATGATAAGGGAGATTTGCATATTCACAATAATTTCTTACCAAAGGATTTAAATAATCTTTTAATCTACATTACTTGAAATCGCTTTGGAAAGTCATTTATGAGATGCATGGGATTGGAAAGCTAAAATCTGTTCAAGCTCTGGATGGGTTTTATGGTAAGAATGAGATTGGTTATAGAATTGGAGAGTTGGAGCATATGAATGATTTTCGCCGGTTAAGACTCAAACTTCTTTAAAATGTGAAGGATGCCGAGGAGCCTTACAGCATCAAATTATGTGCCGAGAAGTGAAATTTTAACTTCGCCAAGAACATACTCGACGACCTCCAACCACTAAAATGTCTAAAGAATATGAGCATAAAGAGATACATGTACGCAAGGTCAACAATATGGGCGAGCAACGTCAATCCGAACCTCAATTTAAAGAAAATTAAATTTGACAAGTTGCTTAGAGTGTGAAAATTCTTCCACCTTTTTGGGTCGGGAAAGAAAATAGCTCGAAAATAAATCCAATGGGAATGATGAATGCCATGCCTTCCCATTGCTAGAGGTGTTATACTTTCGAATTAAAGGGATTAAAGGATTGATTTGAAGCTAGAGTAACTACTGAAGATGGATGTCCGTTTCCTTGCTCAAATAAATTGGATTTTTGTTTACTGCCTGAGGTCGACACATAAAATGAGGTGATATGGATGAATTTCGAGATGTCGCATAAACTGAGATGTTTATTAGCATGTTATTGTTGTTTTGAATGGATAATAATATTAATGATAATGTGATATTATTATTTTTTTTAAAATAAAATAAAATAAAAGAAAATAAATCTTCATCAATAGTCAAACGAGGAAATATCAAATCGCAATTAATTTGAATACCTCGTATCTCTGTATTTGCTCTGCCCGAAATCCCCTAAAATCCGCTGGCGTCAATCTTAATCCCGTGAATTCAGCTGAGATAGCGTCAATCAAAGCTCTCGACTGTCGTTAAAATGGATAGAAAGAAAGCTTTTTACTTCTGGAGATCTTCAAGCATTAGCCGCATGTAAGAAAGGTCACTCGTTCCTCCACACAAAAAAAAATAAAACCTCCTTCACAAGGCCAAAGTAATTCTCACTCTCTTTCCCCTACTTCTTAACCTTTGCTCGCAGCCGTCCGTCACCTCCTTGGTCAAGATCGGCTGGAACTTTAAAATCCAAAATCCCTTCTTGATCGCTTCTGACCTCAGCTCAAACGCCTCAATCCAGCTGCACCTCCTCTTCTTTCGTTTCTGCACTTCAACAAACCGAGCCGCTCATAACCTTCAACAGCCTTCCTTCTACACAACTGTTTTCTTCCTCCACTGCTTCCAACGCCTGAACCGAACTCCACTAGCTTACCCGCTTCTTTCCTTGCTTGTGCTTCAAATACCCTGCTGCAGAGCCGACATCCATTCACAAGATTGCCTGAATCTATCCCTTTGCCTTTCACGTGACCTGTACCCTTTCCATATACTCCAAAGCAACCTAACTTCTACATCAAACCTGCTTTCTAAAGGCTGCCATCACAACCTCGTTAGCTATCATCGAATCTGATTTTACCCAACTAGCCAAACAGTAATCTTCAGCCTTTCTTTTCTTCTTTTGCTTTTTTTTTAATTATTATTTACTTTATGCTCTTTTGCTTGTCTATATTAATTACTGTTAGTACTTAGCATCATTACTTACTGTTAATTAGTATTAACTAGTTATTTGTGTTATGTAAAAAAAAAAAGTGGGAAATCAAGCAACTGTAGCTTTTGCATCCAGTCATTCGCTCATGTTAGTTATAATTATTATATAACATATTTAATTAGTATTTTATTATTGTGTAAATTTATACACATAATATTTTATTGTAAAATTTATACACATAATATTTTATTTTAAAATTTATGCACATAATATTTTATTGTGTAAATTTATACGCATAATATTTTATTGTATAAATTTATGCACATAATATTTTATTGTGTAAATTTATACGCATAATATTTTATTGTATAAATTTATGCATATAATATTTTATTGTGTAAATTTATACACATAATATTTTATGTTAGACTTTATGCACATAATATTTTATGTTAAAATTTATATATATATATATATATATATATATATATATATATATATATATATATATATATATATATATATTGATTAAAAATTTTATATATGCATGTTAATTTCTGTCAAGGTTTATATATACATATATATATATATATAAGAGAAAGTCAAAATTCTGTTAATTATTTATGCTATAGTTAATAAAATTACTTTCACTAACTATTAGTTTTATTGTTAGTTAAGTTGATTTCTAACTATTAGTTCTTTAGTTAATTTAATTAATTTTGTTAACTATTCATATTATAGTTAATGTAATTAATTTTATTAACTATTTATACTATAGTTAATTAAATCATTTTACTAACTATTGGTATTTTGGTTAGTTAAATTAATTTCTTTAACTATTTACACTATAATTAAATAAGTTACTTTCTTTAATTGTGTAGTTAAGTTACTTCCTCTTACCACCCCGTCACCGTCGTCGCCATCGAAGGTATAATCTCTCCAAACTCAAAACTCCGAGAACTCATTTTCGTCGTTGGTAGCGCACCGGAAAAACACCCATGCACGCGCTTTATTGCGCGTGGTGGGTTGGGACCCCGGTGCGGCGCTTACGACGAGGTGGGTAATCACCTTAAGCCTCATTTCGTCGTTGGTAGCGGATCAGAAAACCACCTATGCACGCGCTTTATTGCGCGTGGTAGGATGGGACCCCGGTGCGGTACCTACAACGAAACGGGGTTATCTATAAGTACCATCGAGCGAGGGGAAAGCAAATTGTCTTTTTAAACAGGTACCGCCGAAGACCCCATGCACGCGCTTTATTGCGCGTGGTGGGAATGAAGATCACGGCCGAGGTGTCTAAGGACACCTACCATGCACGCGCTTTATTGCGCGTGGTGGGAAGGCCCAGACTCCTGTAGTTTTCCCCTAAACGGGGGAGACGCCGGGAGGCTGCCGAAATTTTGTCTAAAAGACAAGGACTTGAACTCAAAATGACAACAAAGGACTTGTATAAATGAACTTGTTTTGAACACTAATTTGAACATCAAATGAACATAAACATGACTTGAACAAAAATTGAACTCAAGATAAACGTGACCAAATGTTATTAAGCAAAGACCAAGTTAGAGCTCAAATCAAAATGATAACAAATTGAAATCACAGATTGAATCATAAAGAGCATAGTTTGAACAATTTCATGCAATTAAACATATAAGTTGAACCATTGAAGGATGGCATGTCATTAGGGATGAAATCTTGATCTCTAAAAGCAATAAGATCCAAGTTAAATGCAAGGGGAATATCTGTAATTTGTGGACTATAAGAGACTTGCAGACTCTACTTTGCCTACAAGTAGTGATGAATGGTAGACAACTTAATCAAAATTCCATGCCATAATATGTTGCTCTCAAGAGATGTGCATGACTTGCTTGTGAACAATAATCAATAAAGAGATATGAACTAGTCGCAAATAAATGCATAAGAGCATCCCAATATTCATTGCAAATCATGTATCAATAAGTGACACTTGCAAAAATTTTACAAGCACATACATCAAGCAACAAATGAATTCCATGAACATTGAAAGGAGACACACAGCAAGCATAGTGGGTTGTTGACGAATGTATGTGGGGAAATTCGCAATGACTGTAGTCAACCCAAAAGTCAGCAACAATATGCAAATAAATACATCATCTTCTTGTGGATTATTGAGATTCTCGTGCAGTGAATGCGGCAAATTGTTAGCAAACAAGAACGAGGAAAATATAGTGAACACGACTCACCTATGGATCAATCATGCAAGATGATGTATCTATCTCCATCAAGAAGAAGAATCAGATATGCAACAAACATAACGAATTTCTTGCAAATGGAGATTGGGTTGAAGGGGTAACAATGTGCCTACAATTAATCAATAACATAGAATTTCCAAAGAATTTTGAAGGCCTTCGTGGTAATCAAGATACGGATACCAACGAACACTGAAAATCAATACACAAACAGATACGACCTTCTCTTCCTCAAGAAGAAGGATTTGACATACAGTGGACATAATGATGTGACACATCTAGAGAAAGTAAGTGCAATAATTATTTTGTGCCCTCAATTATTGCAATCATTAATTTGGGGCAGTGGCCACTAACTTCAAATTACAAGGCATCAGCAAATACACAGTCACCCAAGGTTGAAATGATTGATCCTTTATTTAAGCTAATAACTGAAAATGAGGATAACAATATGAACAAAAAGTCACTTATTGATCCCTATATGGGCTCTGAAAGAGGAGAGCCAGATTAAATCATTATGGAGTGAATGAATCTTAGTTCAACTGAGCCCTGAACGAAGAGTTGGATGAGAATATTGAGGCTTGCAAGTCTCTTGATGAACAATAGCCATGCATCCAGCATATCTCATACAACCAAATATTGAAATGATAAGACAGATATGAGCTCCTACAAGTTACTATAGAAGACCCGTTGCATACCTAAAGTGTGGTTCACAAGCAAGATATCAAAGGACTACGACCAATACAAATTCCTATGAACTACCGTAGGAGATCTATCATGCCAACAGAACGTTATCCTCGAGCAAGTATAGAAAAGCCTCAACAAGTGAAAAGCTCCTACGGGTCAAAACAGGAGACTCATTGGTGCACAACGATCCATCTACATAAAGCAACCAATAGTGCACGACAGTCTACCTGTATAAAGCAACAAACAGCTCAGTCTACAAGTTACAACGCCACGCCACCGGATCTGTAACACTCATACAAGCAGACAGAAGGCGTCCACAAGTTACAACGCCACGCCACCGGATCTGCAACACTCATACAAGCAGACAGAAGGCGTCCACAAGTTACAACGCCACGCCACCGGATCTGCAACACTCATACAAGCAGACAGAAGGCGTCCACAAGCTACAACGCCACGCCACCGGATCTGCAACACTCATACAAGCAGACAGAAGGCATCCACAAGCTACAACGCCACGCCACCAGATCTGCAACATCCATACAAGCAGACAGAAGGCGTACAAATCCCCAAAAGTATCCCCGCACATGTGCACCTTGATTTGTATACACATAGGAACACTAAAAGGGGTAAATACAATCATACAACCCACATGGGCCCCGGCGAACGTGTTATTGGTACACACGTGACGTCTAGGGATGCTGCGCGGGTCAATAGATTTGAACCCGATCCTCCTATGCAAGCAGATAGGAGTAGACAAGGTTCAATAAATAATTATAAAATGCCCCCAAACACCTGCATGGGCCCCGGCGAGCGTGTTATTGGTATACACGTGACGTCTAGGGATGCTGCGCGGGTTAATAAGTGAATTCAAGTTCGAGCCCGATCCTCCTATACGGGTAGATAGGAGTCGACACTGCTCGAACCATTAAATAAATATGCAATCGTGAGATCGACCGAGATATTTATTTTATACATTCATATTAGACCTTCAAGGTCTATAACCAAGAGAATTCACTAACAAAGGTCCAAAGCCTACAAAACCTGATCCTCTATCGACCAGTAGATAGAGTCGACAGGGTCCAATCAATAAAATATAAATGACCCCATACATCCCAATGATGGCCGTGTTGAATGCAAATCTCAACCGGAGGGGTCCACACAGATCATTTCAAAAATGTCTCCCAAACTCCAAAACTCAACAAAAATTTCCAAAATCCAAAATCTCCAAAGATGTCAAAAATCTCAAAAGTCTATAATATTTAAAATTGAAATCCAACTATCAAAACACTTAAAGCACAATTCCATCCACCCTCCGCAATAGTTTGTCGAGGCGAACAAATCTGAAAATACTTCAGCTCACATAGAGCTAATGCCTGGTCGAAAATATCACTAGGATCCATTCTCAAACAATCTCCTGCCAGCAAGGACGTGGTACGAGTCCTCTAACCGGCAGTTTCGCCGCCAAATGGCACTGCAGGATAAACGGTTATGACTCGGGGCCCTCTGAACCAGGTGGTCGCCGCCAAATGGCACCATTATATTATGGTTATGGCCATAGCCCGTATGCTCCCCAATGGCATCAAATCCTTGAGATATGAATCAATAGGATATGATCGATAGGGCACAAAGCCCTCTGTTAGCTAAGGTGGATTCAAATTTGTCCCCTTAGACAAACACTCCCCCCAGGTCTACAAGGTACCCTTGGACGAAGCAACCCATGGCTGCCGACAAGGATCCTTCTGTCAGGTTGGGTCGACTACCTCCTCTAACTAAGTAGACCAGGGACCACGATGGCCCGGGACGATGGAACCATGGGATCTTGATCGGGTCCATCATCCATTCCCCCACCATCCGCTTTAAGTGCGAGATGGTGAAAATTTCCAATTTTAAATATTAACCCTTTTCAATCTCTAACCTCTCCAATTTCTAAACCCATGCTGCTACTATATGCCAGATCCACGTATCCTTACGTATCTGTTTGACGACTAGCCTTAATTGAAAGTTCTCTCTCGTTACCGGGAGGGGTAATTAACTATAGGGGCTTGCGCCTATAGGAAACCAGAACTCAGATCATAAAGTCCTCGCAAAAATGAGGGCGAAATCTCTGGGTAGTGTCTTATCTACTATCTCATCTACCTTCCAGAATTTACCCCGGAACTTAGTTCGTTAAAACTCCCCCCTCAGAAAAGCAACAAACAGTGGGCGGAGGCCGGGGCCGAATTTTCGGAGCCCATAGATAATATAAGACATTATGACAAATTTAAACATAAATGAAAAGCCACGGGTTGAGAGAAGTGAACTGATCATGTCATTGGGAATAAACAACTGAAGCAGTGAGAACCACCCGAACCGATAATTAAGGAAATAATATTTAAGCAATGTGGAACTATCCAGAACGGCTTGATAAAGCAAAACCTCAAAGCAGAAAGAGATTATATTAACCAAGATCCAAACACCCAACACCAAAAGACCATAAAAAGAGAAAGAACTCCCCAAATAGATCCAGCAAGAAAGGAGCTCGAGAAATGGAAAAAAAAAAAACAGCCTAACTGAAACAGACATAAGGTGAAACCAAAAGGAGGCAGATAGTAATGGGAAAAGCCACTCAAACATAAGGCATGCTAGCGGCATCCAAGAGCATACTGCCTTTAAGTAAAGAAACTGAGGGGCATTAGCCAGAACAAAATACTTAGGATTAATACTGTAAGACCAGTTATTTGCAAGCCACGCCGCAGGAGCATTACCAACCTTGCAAATGAAAGAAATTCTGAAGACAAAATTTTCAAGCAATACTTTGATGTTGTGAAAAATATAATAATTATTCAAATTCACACTTTTGCTCATTTTGATGGTATCCATAACAACCTCATTGTCAACCTCTATCCACACAATGTGAAAATTTAAAGCATTGCATTCCAACAATCCCTTATAAATGCCATAAAAATTTGCATCAACCACATCAATATTCGGAAAAGAGAGATCAAATCCCAGGATAAGTCTACCATCAGCATCCCTTATCAGCCCACCAATCCCACAACGATTACCAATCATAGTAGAATGAATATGGATCTTAACTTCCCCCAAAAAAGGTTTATGCCAAACAACATACTTAGGAGGTTTACTGATAAAAGAATTATCAATGGAAATGTTAAAAAAAGAAAGCCAATGTTTTCTATTACAGAAATGTTTAGGCAAAAGGATCCTAGCAACAAATAAATAATGGA
Source organism: Dendrobium chrysotoxum (assembly GCA_019925795.1). NCBI lineage: Eukaryota > Viridiplantae > Streptophyta > Magnoliopsida > Asparagales > Orchidaceae > Dendrobium > Dendrobium chrysotoxum. Next base: position 56,407,259 of record CM034298.1, on the reverse strand, counting down.
TTTTAAGAGTGAACGTAGCAAGAATTCTTTTGTAGCACATCTTGGTCCCAACATGCTTGCAATGATTCCTTTCATCCCAAAGCAGCCAAATAATAGTTAAAGGGATGAGTAACATCCAATGCTCAAATTTATTAGAAAGAAAAATGATATTTAAAAAAGGCAAAACACTGGTAGCATGTAAGTCAATATAAATGTTTAAACTATTCTGCACAGAGATCCAAACCTTGACAACCACAGGACTTTGAATGAAGACATGATTAATAGTTTCAAGACTATATCAGCATTGGCATTTGGGAGCGAAATTAATACCTTTCTTTTGGAGTCTGACATCAACCAGAATGAATCCCTTCAAAATTCTCCAAGCTAACAAGGAATAATTGAGAGGAATAGTAGCATGCCAGATTTTAGCAAAAATAAAAATGGGTTGACTGATATTTCTAAAGCAATGGTACACCTTCCTCAAACTAAAATCACCATTATTGGACAACTTGAACAAATTTGATCTTTACTATCCGTATTGATAGGAATATCACAAATGATATTAACCAAACTTTGAGGGATAACCTTAAGAAGAAGATCCTTGGCCCAACTTCCATGGATAATAAAATTCGAGACTTTCAATGGGGAGATAAAAGAAGAGTTAAAGTATGAATCAATAGACCCCACACTTAACCACTGATCCTTCCAGAAGAAGGAATTACCCCCTTGAATTCTCCATTGAATAGTAGGTTCCGCCACACATTTAATATTACAAAGCCTTTTCCAACAGGAGGATTGACCTTGCTTAAAAAAAGAAAGAGTAGGAAACATTCTTACAATATTTTTGATGCATGTAGTTTGCCCACATAGAATCATTCTTCCTAAACTTCCACCAAAGTTTGATAGATAAGCTTTTAACTAAATCACATATCAACTTACAACCCAAACCTCCCTCAGAGTAAGGTCCCATACACGAATTCCAATTGGACCTTTTTGGGAATATCAGTAGAACCCTAAAAAAATTTATTAAAACTTTTCTCCAATCTACACAAATGGTCTTAGTAGGATTGATGGTTTGAAGTAAATACACTGGCATCGAACTAAAAACACTTTTAATCAGCAATAAACGAGCCCCCATAGAAAGCAACTTATACTCCCAACAAGAAATTTTGGCTGATATAGAGTTAAGAATCTTGTCGAATAAAAAAGAACGTTTATGACCTTTAAAAAGAGGAGTACCAAGATAGTAAAACGACATAACATGAATAGAAAAGCCAGTATAATTAACAATATTGTTACTTTGCACATAAGACATATCCTTGCTGCTAATGAAGGTGCATTAGCTATTATTAAAGGACATACCACTTTCATTCTCAAAGCTAGAAAGAGGAGTTCTGATTTTTTTAACACACTTAAGGGAACCATTGCAAAAAATAATGATATCATCAGCAAAACAAAGATAACTAATACTACTGCCACCAAATTTTTTATAGTAACATTTACTATTAATGGTAAAAAATTGAGATAGATAATGAGATAGATAGTCAGCAGTTATAATATAAAGGGCGGGAGATAAATGGTCTCCTTGTCTAACACCCTAAGCACCCTTAAAGAAACCATGAGAAGCACCATTTATAATGATAGAAAACCAATAATTTCCGACAATGCTTTTCGGAAGGTTAATGACTTTAACATTAAAACCAAACAGTTGAAGATTGCTAAATAAAAAACTCCAGTTCAAATTATCATAAGCCTTAGAAATGTCAAGTTTCAAAATGAGGTTATGACCATGAACCTTTTTATTGATCTCATGAAGGGGTTCCTGAGCAAGAAGCACATTGTTTGCTATATTTCTCCCTTTAACAAAATCAGTTTGGTTCACAGAGATAATTTTAGGGAGAAAAATAGCTAATTTGTTAGCCAAAATTTTGGAGAAGAGTTTTTTAAAAGAAAAACACAAGCTAATAGGTCTAAAATTACTCAAGCATTCTGGGTTAACCTGTTTAGGAATTAACACAATAGAGGTATTAGTAAAGCATTTAGGAATAACAAAATCATTAAAAAAAGCCCAAACAGCCTTATAAATATCCATCTTAATAATACTCCAACACTCTTGAAAGAAAGCAATAGAAAATCCATCCGGACCAGCAACAGAGTCCTTGTTCATAGACATAAGCACTTTGTGAATCTCCTCAACATCCAGAATGTTAGATAAAGCATGATTGTCAAGATTCAAAATTAAAGAGGGAATAATATTAGGATTAGAAACTTGGTTAGCAATGTTAGAAACACCAAAGCAATTTTTGAAGTAATTAATAGCAGAATTGATAATAGCGTCAGGATCCTCACACCAATTAGTTTGTTTCCTTTGAATGGTTAGAAGTACATAAAAATGCATGAAGTCAAATTGATAAGTGTGGCATCATGCTACCAATGGCGCTAGACATACTTGATGATTCTAAATATGATATATATGGGTGATATGTTTGCTTTATAAGATTGTTACTATGTAGTGACCAAATAAGAGGCAGCTTCAAAACCAGTCATGTAATTTAAGTTTGCAATTGGGTTTGCAACAAAATATGACTCATCAAAAAAAAATCATGATAAATTTAATCGAATCCCCTTTCTTCCCATTTTTATTTCCCCAAATCCATAACTCACATGACAAACCACTCCTATTTGCTGATATGATCAGCCTCGTTCCCTCGTAGCAGTCAACCACATTGAGTAGTAATTGGCCTTAGACTACTGTCCTAGACACAATTTTTGGAATTCTTGCACTGTCAAGCAACCTCCCCCACAATTGATTGCATCTTTTCAACCACCACCCTACTCATCTCTACTAGTATATGTGCCTTTACACAGTTGACAATGACTTGGATATGTATCTTCATGTTGATTGTGCCTACTATGTTGTTGTTGTTGTTGTTGCTATGTGCGTGCGTGAGAGAGAGAGAGAGAGAGAGAGAGAGAGAGAGAGAGAGAGAGAGACCACCTAGAGTGTTCATATCCCCACCTAGCCCATTATTATGAGCTATCAAAGGTTGGAGAAGAAGAAAATTTAGAGAAACCTTATTTGAACTCTCTATCTAGGCTACTTCAACCATTTATTCCAATTATAATAGATTCTCTCACCGAGGATATTCAATCTATAGTTATTGAGCCCAGGAAGAGGTTTGCAACTCATCCCTAACAAACATTATTGGAGTTGAAGGGGGAGCTTGTTCAATAAAGCCATTAAGAGAGCACCAACCCTAGAAGAAGCTTGTTCAAGTTTCCTTGTCACCCTAAGAAGCTCTCTAACCAATTTAGTAAGCTAGTGTCAACCTAGGCAAATAACATAAACAAAGATATAAATAGTATTTCTAGAAAAAAAAAAAACATGAGATGTCCACCCCTTATCCCCTTTCTCCATGTTGCAATGACAAATGCAAGCTACCATGGCAACATAAAGTTGACATGAATAAAGAAGATATATTATTGTTCAAAGAAGAATAATAACATTAAAAATATCTAGATAATATTTCTAGGAAACTAACATGGAAAATCCTCCCCTCTCTCTCCACCTTCCAATGGTGATGGTTGAATTCAAACAAAGAAACAAACATAAGATGCTTTTCCCCCTCTCTTTCTCCTGTTAGGGTTCTTCAGTAATTTCGATATACTTATAAATTATATCAAATATAATTTCTTATCTAATCTATTTTATACAAAGAAGGCAATCTAATATAAGATGATCTAGAATGCAAGAGGTTAAATTATAATCCAGATAGTCCATAAGAAGATCGTACCTATCATTCTAGATCATATCCCTTTATAAAATGACAAGCAAACTATAAAGGGATATGATCTAGAATGATAGGTAGGGTCTTCTTATGGTGTTGTGAATCATGGTAGAAATCTATGATAATTTATAAGAAATATAAATTTATATGCATATTTTCTTAAACTAAAATACAAATTAGCATGCTTATATTTTGATATAATAATTTTATGGAACATAAAAATAACCTTTGTAATTGTGAGGGTGTAAATTTTATCCTCTACTTGGATAAAGAGCTCAAATACACATGTAACTAAAAATATAATTATTTACATCAAATACCTCAATGGGGAGGAAAAATCTATTGCATAGGAAAGATTTAAAAATTCATTATTTGTGAGGTTGATTTACTTATGAATAGTCAAAGGGATATAAATACATGCAATCAAATACTATCAAATTGATGATTGTGACATCATCATAATAGTTGTGTTGGACACATATAACGATACAAATTGTAGTATAGGTTTGTGATCTATTTAACATCTTTAATCGGTTTTAGAACAATGTCAATATCTTTGACTGACATATATTATTATATTATGCCCATTGTGTTCATAAGTCAGAAAAAGACCTCCTAGAGTGTTCCTATCTCACTTAGTGCATTATTTTGAGATTTTGAAGCTAGAGATTTTGATGTCTCTATCTTGTCTTCCTCAAGCCTTTATTGTACTTACAATAGCTTGCTCTGATTGAAGAAGTTTCATATGGAGTAGTTGAGCCCAAGATTAGACTGATAATCAATAACATCGATCCTCAACCAAAACCTAGTTGAGATGAAAAAGAAGGTTAGTTAGTAGAGCCATTTAGAAGAAGCCAACCTAACATAAGCTTATTATAGCTTTCTTATCATATGAGGAAGATCTTCTATTAATTTGGAAGGCTAATCTAGCATTAGGCTAGGATACACTTCATCTATTGGACTAATCTTAGGCTTGATTTTCCTAGATGCATACACTTCCATAGGTCTTGATTTTGACACCACCATATAGCTCTCCTTATGAGATTTCTATAAAGTTATAATACACCCTATTTTGTTCATTGTAGACATAAAAAGGAGTTTTCTTCTCTATACTCTTGCTCTTGAGTTCCCCCTTTAGGTAGAGCTTGGGATATGACTAGTTAGTTCTTAGCTCAAGATACATGGACTATGCTGATCCAAGGGATGAGGTTATTCTAAGGTTACAAAATATTCATTTTCTTGATACCATTTATTTTGATGTCAAAATGTTATGATTTAAGCAACTAAAATTTTCTTATTAATTTTAGAATCTAGAAAAAATTATACAAAAAATATATTTAGTTAAGACAGTAAGATGTAATAATTATTTATCTCTAATCTATTAATCAAAAACTTAAAAAATTGGTGTGTGTGCTTCTTTTGTATAAGAAGATTATGGTTCACATTTCAAACCGATTGGACTATAGATCACCCTTTATAAGCTTGTAAGTCTCTTATATTTTGGATTTTTTATTAATAAAATTAATTAAAAATCACTAAAATTATAAAAATTATTCCTAGATATTTCCCATTATTATAATGATTGTCCTAACTCTAGGTAATGATTTTATAAGTATGAATACCCTAGTTTGGGTATAACCCTACCCTAAGGGTAGAGTTTCACCTATTTAACCAATTGGGTCATAAACTATACCATAGGATCATTTTTCCTAATCAACTCTAGGTGGCATTAGTGCATGCTTTATACCATAAATCAACATAGGTTAATGAGCCTTATAAGATTTAAGGACTTATCTCAATCCTTAGGTTAGCTAACAGATCGCCTTAGTAGACCCCATCTATCTTTGGGGACATCTAATGGCTTTCCCATCATAGTATTTCTACTCTAGGTGTTTGTTGACCCATTAGGTCATGTTCCTTCTCTTAGGCCCAAAAACTTCAGATTTGGTCGATATTGTCTACTTAGGTGGTTTAGAGGGTCTGCCATAGCAAATATGGCCCAATCACTTAAAGAAATCATAGTTGGACCATTAGTTGATTAAGTTTGATCCTGGGTGGTCATATATTAACCTTTTTAACCTCTACTAATATGTATAATTTGGCTATAAGGATGTTAAATCTTCCACCTAATATTTAAACAACATAAATCAATCATAAAGAATTAATTTTCTTAATTTAATTTCTAGCTTATCTTAAAGCCATGTTTTCAAATTAATTAACTAAACCCCCCCTATGAACCAATGATATATAATCAATATTAGACTAACTTATTCCTTTATCTATTGAAGGTGTGCTAAATAAAGATTAATAAAAACTTTATATTGATATATACATATGCATGGCTTAGTGAGTTTGCATATTAGATTTATTTTAAATATCTCAATAAGGGTTACATATTTATATATATATGAGTTCCACATCAAGTTCCTTTATGATAAGGCTATCTTTATTTTAATGACAAGGCACTAAGACCAATTCTTTTATTTTTTCAAATTGGTCCTATCTTGCATTTGTATAAATATTTGGCATCATGATTTCAATGAACATATATGCTTTTTAAGCCTTTTATTTATTTATTTATTTATTTATTTTCCTACAATTTCAAGCAGCAAGTCCCATTGCACTAGTTTAGTTGTAGAGAATCATATCTTAGTGGAACATTGAGGCTTAGCATCCCCTTATGATTTCTTAGCCCTCATTATTGGGAAGCCTTTTCTCTTCATAGGTTAAAAGACACATATATCCATATAATTTTAATAGTGTATTTTCATCATCTCTGAATCATTAGGCTTATTATATATTTTATCATGTTTTGCATGATTTCTCTTTCTTATATGTCCTTACATATTATTATGTTTATATGTGTTGACCCTATATGCTAAGACACTTGAAATATTCTTTCAAATATATATATATATATATATATATATATATATATATATATATATATATATATAGAAAACCATACTCTAAAAGTCCTTTTGTATTAAATCTAAGAAACATGAACAAACACCTTCAATTGAGAGTTTTCTATAACTCATTTTCCAAGATATAATTAATCATGGGAGACCTCTAGAATAAATATGTTATATTTGTCATCATATGTCAAATAAGGGGAAATTTCTTACATATATTTAGGTATATATGTCTTTGTCTTTTGATTCTATATAGTGAATTATCTTCTATCTTTTGAGAGTATAATTCTTTCTCAAAGTATTCAAAAGAAAAATTCATGTATAGTTTATTTGTATTATATTGATTCTGGTATATTTGATTCTCACCCCTTTATAGTGGTTTTTAACTGGTGAAGTCTCTTGGTAGCACAAGTCTATCTTGAAGCCCACAGTAGTGTTGGTGGTGATAACAAATGTCTATATTGAGGGCAGTGATGAAGATCGACATTTGTTGATATGACATATATTGACCTTGCTAGTGTTGTTATATGGCTACTCTGGTGGCATAGGTACGTGGGTTTTGGCATTGTTGTATCAACAAGCATCAACTTTATTGGCGATAATTGGTGTCAACGTTAGTGGTGATAGTAAGAATCAATATTATTATCTACAGTGAATGATACCCTTATTAATGACAATGGGCATTAGTCTTATCAACCACATCAAGCATAATTTTATTGGCAAAATTGCATTAACATTTTGGGTTATAATGGGCATCAAGTTATAATTAATGTTGGCTATTTTAAGTGTCACCTTTGTTAGTGATGGTGGATATTAGCATTGGCAATAGTGGGTAACAGTGTTCATGGCAATAGTAGGCATTGAGTACATTAGAGGCATCATAGGCATTAGCCATGATGGGGACGATGGGCATTGACATTATGATATTGCATAGTTGGAGATATCAGACATTCACATATACTTTTTATAATAATAGGCATTAATATATCAAATGAGGTTATATATATATGTGCTAATAAGACACCATAAAAATTTTGAGCAAAAATGAAAGTTTAATTTAAACTTATTAAAAATTGTATAGGACATAAACTAAGTATCCTTAATTAATATATTAACCATGGTATCATGTAAATAACAAATTTAATGATGTAATTATGAAGCTTAAGCTCACATAAATTTTAATATAATATTGGTATTCAATTCTTAGACATAATTTTTTCCACATGAATACTAATAATTATATTTTTATGTAAATAGTAAGCATTTCAAATACCAATTAGTTAGCCATTAGATGACACACACGAGCTTTAGGTGCCATTTATATAATTAGAAACCTTAAATAAGATAATTAAAATGATCACCTAATAAGTATAGTACTCTTGAAGCCTAAGAAATAGAATAATTTTGTTCTTATTTTTGTTTGTAGCAAGCTAAGCTTCACTTTATTTATAATAAACCACAACATAGACTTATTCAATACATAAGAACTCTCATAAAAGCTCTCCTTAAAATGCAAACCAACCCTTCTTATTACCACAACAATTTCAAACAGACTCTCATTCAAGTAAATTTAAGGTTTTTAAGCATAGGCTCCAGGGTTGGCAATAAGGTGTTCTTCCACTGCCTTGACGCTCTTGATGAAACCTTCCTGGGCCTTCTTGATATCCTCAGAAATATCAACCCCAGCAATGGCCTTATATGTTGCAGTCACCTTGACAATGGAGCCATTTCCCTTATGCTCGACTTTAATGTGTGTAGATGCAGACTCGATCTTAATGCCCAAATCTCCACCCTCCACAATAGAAATCTTCAATTCAAGCTTCTCACGGTCGATTAAATCAAGACGCTCCTTCAAAAAGCCAAAAGGCACCGCTGTATGAGAACGAGAAAATATGAATATCATAAGAGCTTGTTTGGTACATACTATGTTTTTAGTTATTTTATTTTATTTTTACAATAAATCAAGTTGTTTTTTAAAGTAGTCAAAATATAACTTTAGGGTATTTTGAGTAAATTTAAAAAAACCGAGCTCGCGCGTGCAACCCCGTTGGTTGACGCGAAGGAATTCCTCCCATAAGGCTCACATTCGAAGCCCCTAACATTCCCAAAAAAAAATTTAAAAGAACAATCACTGCCTTTGCCACTACCGCCGCTAGCCATCATCCTTATCAACGGCCACCTCCACCCATTGGCGGGGGGTGGGGGCCCTAAAAAAAAAAAAAATGTAAACAACCTATTAAGGAACTCCACATCTCTCTCTCTCTCTCTCTCTCTCTCTCTCTCTCTCTCTCTCTCTCTCTCTCTCTGTTTTGTACTTTTTCTTCTAAATTCAATTATAGACATTTTTTCTCTTATAATTTATTCTTTTATCATATATTTTAAAGCTAATATTTTTATTATTTTTTAATTTCTTTACATATGTAATTCCATGCTATTTAAATATAATAAAAATTCACATGTTAATTTTTTTAATTTGATAAAAATATCATATAAATTTATGTTATGTAACTTTTATAAATATTATATAATTAGAATTTATTTGGGATAATTTTTTAAGTGCTTTGCTATTAGATAATAATCTTTTTTTTTTTTTTGCTACTGTTTTCTAACAGTTTTTCAAATTTTTTTTTATAGACGAAGTTTTTTTACTTCCAAAGTAGCTAAATTAATTTTCTATGCTACCAAAATTTTTTTTATTGTGCGTTGTTTATTATATTATATTTAATATTCTACATTCATAAATAATAATTTAAAAAAAAATTTAAAACTATCTATGCCGGTCTCAAGCCTGTATGTAAAAAGTTGAGGGAGAATTTAAAAAAATTAATTTAGGCCCCCCCTAAATATATTTTCCGACTCCGCCACCGCCTCCACCACCCTTCTTTAAAATTGAAGCTTAGCTTTGGCTCCACAACTTTGGCTCATTTCTTCAAATCCTCTCTCCCTTAGCTATTTTTCTTTAAAATTCAATATTATTCTTGCTTTTTGGGTTAAAAAAATGTAAAGAAGGCATAAATTTATATTATACGATGTAATCATTATAGAAAAAATATATATTTATATGATAACTGGTTATGAAGAACTTCAGCAAAACAGAAAAGATCCAGCTTGGAGTACTGAACCTGGGGTGAAGTTGATCTGCCTGATGCTCCCAGGCTCTCCACCTCCAGAAATTAAAGTAACACCAGTGATAATTTCAGGGGTAAGCTTAGGACCAAGATTATGCCAGTCAAGGAATGCAGCCTTGAAAAGAGCAGCTGCTGATGCTTTGGTCTCCACCTCCAAAGTCCAGCTTGAACTCATCTTTCCTGTACTAAGTTTTTTTCTTTCGTTCTTGCTTGTTTTTGATGCTTTGTTCAGCTGGTAGATGTTCTTGGAGTGTGGTATGCTGGGCTCTTATAATGGATTTCATGTACCAGATTTCATTATAGTTTTCTAAGGTAGGCAGCGTGATTGAATGATCTATTGACTAAAGTGTTTAAATGTGGAAAAAGGAAGCATGTGTCGTGGTAGATGGTCAGGAATTCTCGCCTAACTTTGTTATTTAGTGATTAAAATATAGAGCAGTAAATGGCCACGTAATTTGTTAAGACATTGCAGTCATGGTCTAAGTTATTGGGAGACCATCTAGAAGTTTTTGATCGAAAGGGAAGGAATGCAGATTTTTTTCTAAACTAGGAATGAGCTTTCTAAAACAGCTTTATAAAACTATTTTCTCTACACCAGCTTTACAAAACAATAAAAAAGCTATACCAAACAAAGCCTTAAATTTGCATGCAATTTTTCTCAAATTAAAATAGGAAGTATGATTACATAGATATACTATAGTTTTTCTTTTAGGAAATAAATGTAATAGAAGCAAGAGTGAAAATTCTTAATAAAAAAATGTAAATTAGCCTTAAGAAAGAACATGCTAATATAGAGTGAGCAAGTCTGACTTGATCGGTGGCTAAAGATAATCAAAATTGTACTGCTTTGGAAAGAAGAGAGGGGTTAGGTGAACAAAAGATGAATGGCGACATGAAATGAGTTATTTTGAAACATCAAGAAAGATCAGTTTGTAGTACTCCGCCTGGTGATTAGAGCTTTACACTTCTCTATAAGAATGAGTTTTTTTAAGATAGCTTAGGTTTTGTTTGGGACAGCCTTAGATCATTGCTTTTTTCCTGCTGTTAAAAAATTTTTGTACTTAAAAAGTAGTTTTACAAAACACAAAAAAGCCATTTGAAGAATGTTTTATTTTCTTTTTTATCAAAACATTCCTTATTTACATAAATAATAGATGGCCCATATTGTGCGCATACCTAATTAGGATGTCGATAGGATGACCTCACCCTTGGGCTTACCCAATCAACTTGCCTAGGTGAGTTGAGGGTTGGAGGCAGTGATCTCATTATTATTTGATTGAGAATGCCGCTACTGATACATCTAATCAGTGAAAAAAACATATTATTTCATATCTCTCAGTTTATGAAATTAATGAATGTGATGGATAGAAATTCTAATGGTCAAATTGATAGGAATAATGTCAAGGCAGTTTATGGATGAAATTTAGGACTATAAGAAAAATGATAATGATATGATGTTATCTCATTAAAAGCCAATCATATGCAATGAATAGCTCATGATATAATGTTATACATGGAGGTCGTTTGAATTGCAAGAAATATAATTATGATCATATGAATTGCGCAAGAATCAATGCTCATTATCATAATCTTAGGATGAGCTACTCATGAAGAGAGGACACTAGCGAATTAGTGAAATGCCCCCAGCCAACCGACAGGGCAACAAGGGCAACAATGGCCACCCTCCATGCTTGCAAAATACCCTTATATAGGAATAAGAAGGGTGGGGCAGTTCAACCTCATAAATTGATCTATTTTTTTTAATTAGACCATTTCAACCAATTTATGTTGAAAATATGCTCTAATATTGACATTATTGTTATTAAGAAATTATCAATTCCTAATTCATTGTTTTCTTAATATGATAGGAATTAGAATTACATTACTTTAGAAGTTGAGAATGTTGTTCCCACCATGTATGATATTAATAATGTAACTAATTTAGTGAAGAATTATATTTTGGATTTAAGACTAGACATATGGACATTAGACATCTTTTTACTATGATCCATGCATCTAGATTGGTGTGGATGTTAGACCCAAATGCTTGATATTTTGATGCCTTGTATATATATAAATGCATGATCTAACTTCTTTTTGTTTTAAACTATCTAACTTTCAAAAAATATACTGTTTAACATAATTTATTATAACAAAATATTAATTTATGATTGAGATTATATATAATGTGATTTATATATGTGTCATTCCACACAGACCATTAAAATAACTTATCATTCCATATACATAACCATTCTTCATTATATTGTAATCAACTTATATGACATGATGTGTAACAACCCTTGCTATAGTGCTGAGTTCACTTGTAATGATTCAAATAACATTTATAGTAAGATTTATAAGCTTATTATGTATTTATTAAATCTCTGTGAGTCATCTTAAGTTATTTCATGTTAAAATTTAATAGTAGAAAGTTGTGAATTGACTTTAGAAGTTTAAGAACTAAGTCTAAGAAAATTTTCTTTGGAGCCCTGCGGCATTTGGGAAATTGATGTTGCTGTGTTAAGTTATCTATCTTTAGTATCAAAAAATCTAGTTTAAGAGCATTGCAATGCTATGGCACCGAGCTCTCTGTCTATTAGAACAAACTCAGAATCAGCCTAGAGCATTGTGATGCTATAAAGTGTAGTGTTGCGGCGCTACATGAAAATTCTATAATATTAAGGCATATGTTCATTAGAAACTTTTTGAATTAAAATTTTCTTTTGGAGCGTTGCGGCTCTATGAATACTAGCGTTGTGGCCCTAGATAAATTTCAAAGTTTTTTATATAAATATCTCAAAGCATTAAACTAAAAGTATTTTTCATTGCCTCAGTCAAGAGAGAAGATGGGAGAATGAAGAAGAGAAAAAGAAGAGAGAAAGAAAAGAAGCTTGAGTTTGGGTGTTGTGGAGCTAGATTCGTCCGTTAGGTCAGTTGAGGGAATTGCTTATTTTGAGGTAAGCTATCGATGCTTTACTTTATGTTTCAATTTCGATGAGTGTGTGTGTAAATTATTGGGTTATATTTGATTTGGACCAAAATAAATGGGGTTTTACAAATATATAGAAAGTTTTTACCGTGTAATTTTTGGTATGTTTTAGAATAAATTATTTTGGCTATACTAACTAGAATATATAGTTATTTGTCAGGTGGTTTGGTTTGTACACTTTTTCAGGTAAATTTATAAGTATGTTATCATTTTTCGTAATTGATACAATTTGATATATATGCTTCAAAATAATGATGTGAATATCCCTTATGAATTGTATACTAATTTGTCACTATTGCTATGCATGAAAGGGTTACCTATGGGTACTATTGAAGAAGTCATATATGTGCTACTTTTATGTATTCATGTATTAATATTAAATGTGGCTCATAGATGTTAAAATGTTGATATTGCCATGTCCCAGTGATGAATTTCATGTATTCAATTATCAAGTGAATGGTGGCTTGTATAAGTTGAAAATGTTAAAGTTGTCATGCAAGTTCATATAATCAAGTACCCTATTAAATGTTAGAACTATCATGTTCATATGTTGCCATTTACATATAATGTTCATATGTTGGAAGATATGTGGGGAGAAAGGAAAGTATTATAAGTGGCGCCTATGTTATGTTAATTGCAGGCCAGTACACCCATGTATATGTGTATGTTCATGTATTCCTCCTTCTATCTTGAACATATGCGAGATGGTCGAGTAGAGATATAAGTGGAGGTGAAGTTATAAGGAGAATTGGGCTACATGTTATTCCTCCATCTGTCTTAGGCAGATGTGAGATGATTAAGTGGAGGTCTAAGTAGAAATAGAGATATAAGAAGACTTTGGGACATGTGCATTACATTATGTATTATGCATATTATATATATGTGTGTGTGTGTGTGTGTGTGTGTGTGTGTGTGTGTGTGTTGAGCCATTTGTTCCGAGGTTTCACTCAAGTTCATATGAAATTCATGGGAATATTGACATACACTTATGTTACTACATAATATGTTTATGCTGTTAACATTAATTGTGCTACTATTTCTAGTTGCACTATAGATGTCAAGTTAAGAATTGAACCCTATATTACCACTATTTTGCTTTTTATTGAAACTATATGAAATCGTTATTTAGATACAAATTGACCTTTAAATAATTATATTTAGATATTGAATATTGAATTCTCAAGTAGGCCCCGTATAGAGCACTGGGTGATATGTGCTTATCCTATGTTGCTTATATGTTTTTTAGAAAAAGGAAAAGCCCCAACTGAATAAATAGAAGAGGTTGATATAAGAGAAGCTCAAGAGTTAGGTATGTTTATATTATGAATATATTCTTTTGGCAATCCAGTTACTAATCTTAGTGGATGTTGCAAAAAGAAAAACTAGCATGGATTGCTGTATATTTCATATTTTGATATGAAATTCTGATAATACATGTTTATATTTAACATACATGGAAGTTTTAGTTGGCTTTGGAATATGGTGCATTTATAGACCTAGTTAAGTTAAAGTATAATTCTTTTAATTAGATCTTGAGGCATGAAATGATGTGTGTTGCATATCATGATGCATAACCAAGGCCTAGATATTTAAGAATAGCCATATTCTTAAGTCTTACTAAATGTAATCAGAGCTCACAAAGAGGCACATAATCATGTTTATGTTGCAAAGATATCACTTTCACATGCACATGATCATGTTTAGATCTAAGATGAGTCAGAGCTCTTAAAGAGACCGATCATATAATCCTTTAATACCTACACTTAATGCAAAATCCCATAATGTAGAAAACTTATTTTGGTACCCAAAATGCTATATTCAACATTTACTAGATCATAACATTTGATTTAATATCTTATTCATTTTTTAAGTTGTTATTCCTAACAATTATTATATAATTTATATCTAATTCCACTAATATATGCTGAGATTATGGCTATTATAACAATCTGACTTCAAATATTCATTACCATTACTATTTTATCATGATTACCAAACTTTTATGTTAAATTGTTTAGATTTCAATCGGTCCATTGATACTTATAATTGAGTCCCCAAAGATACCCATCAATAGGAAGGAAATCAATCATGTTCTACATGACTTTTGAGTTGTCATTCACACAAAATCCTACATGCCATATGAAAATGAGCCCATCATATTTAGTATGCCTTCAGGCATACTTTTTTTCCAAAAAAAGAGGGTGGTATAGAGGGATCAACTCTCATGAAAGATATCATTATTTCAAATTGTATATAATATTCATGTTTTGCTACCATAACATCATCCACTTGCAAAGAAACCCTCAATCATAGCTTAGACCCCACAATGGATGACATATTTACATACAAATATGACTTTAAACCAATGGCCCAAACGGATGCCCTTGTGAAGCCTTTATGATTCATTGACTTTCAAACGTTTATGGCCATAGTTAGATCTACATGGGTAGAGATTGAGGACTATGGCAATGATGACAATGACTGTAATAATGTTGATAATGATGACCAATATGAGGATAAGTGAGATCATACATCATTGCTTGATCCTTTCACACTTCACATATTACTTCTCATAACATTTGTTTGCCCAAAAGAGCTAAAACTCTATTACTTGATCAACATCTACATTTATTTTACTGAGAATATGATCATTTTCCTTATAGCAACAATAATAATTCTTTCACAAATACGATGAGTTCGTGTTTAGTATACTACATCTTACATGTTGGTCGACTCAAATGTCATAATATTACATGCACCATCATCAACATCATTTTAATGATGGAATCCACACGATGCTCCTCTGGCTTCATAGGTTAATCATGTAGTTGGCATAATCACACAATATGCTTATTCATCTCAAAGAATACTTCTAGGATGTTTTTTAATCGGGGATGGAGCTACGGGTTTCTTTCTGGAAACCCTAATTTGTTCTTTGCTCGTTCATCCCTCTGTTTCTTCCGCTTTGGAAGATCTTTGGGGTTTTTGACTGCTAATATCATACTCTTTTCTTCTTC
The DNA here is from genome assembly GCA_019925795.1 of Dendrobium chrysotoxum. Lineage (NCBI taxonomy): Eukaryota > Viridiplantae > Streptophyta > Magnoliopsida > Asparagales > Orchidaceae > Dendrobium > Dendrobium chrysotoxum. Next base: position 56,391,440 of record CM034298.1, on the reverse strand, counting down.
TCTTGTTGTTTTCATGGATTCTCTATCTGATTTTTCTCCTCTAAAATTAAATCAGAATACTGGTTCGGTCTCAGGAATTTCCCCGAAGGAAATGAATGCATGGAATGGGAATGGGTTTTTGACATCTCGTCAAACCTCACCCAAACCTTTTTCTGTTTCTTATGTACCTTCTTCTGATAACCATGCTTCTTTTTCTGAAGGAGATGTCTCAGCTACTTGTGAAAATGGGGTTTAACCCTTGTTGGATATTCTTTGGGTAAGAGGCCTTATTTTGAAGCTCTAAAATCTACCATGCATAAGGTATGGAAATTGAAAGGTGGTTTTACTCTTCTTGCTTTGAATGAGGGTTTTTTATTAATGAAGTTTTTCTGTCTGCAAGACTATGATTTAGTTTGGTCAGGTGGTCCTTGGTTTTTCTTTGGTAAGTCATTTATTATTCAAAAATGGTCGCCCCTTTTTTAGATGAAAACGGGAAGAATTTACTTCGATTCCTTGGTGGATCAAATTTATTGATCTACCTTTGGTGTGCTGGACACCAGAAGGAATTTCTAAAATAGCTAGTTTGATTGGGATTCCAGTTGCGGTGGATTCTTTAACAGCTGAACAATCTCAGCTCACTTTTGCTAGGGTTTGTATTCTTGTTAGTAAAGATTCTTCTCTTCCTGATGAAGTTAACATTTCAATTGTTGAAAACATTTTTACTATTAAAGTTGCTTATGATTGAAAACCCATTCCCTATTAAGGTTGTGGATCTATTGTTCACCCTTCTTCTTTATGCCCTACTAACCCACAAGTTGTGAGTGAAAAGTCGGTTAATATTTCAAAACCTAATAGGGGAAGGAGTAGAAGCAGGAAGCATTGGAAAGAAGTTAGACCTTTTACTTCCAAGAATCCTAAGCATTTTTCATCTCAAAAGTTGGATCAGTCTTTAATTGATCTGACATCATCTAATTCTCTTTTAGTCTCTACTGATCTTATTATACCTGATAATGCTTTAAATTCTAATTTGTCAACATTTGCTACCAACTATCATAAGGAGTTGAATATTCATTCAGATATTCTAAACGATGTGGATAATACTGATTTTGTGGGTGCTTCTTCTTCAAAAGAGACATTACCTAACTTAAATTTTCCTTTGGGAGAGATTGTTTATAATCTCTATGTAAATAGTATTTTGGGTATTTCTAATGTTCTTACTCCATCAATTTCTTCTATTGATACTTCTGATATTCATAATAAGTTTCAGGTGTTGGATACTATTGAAGGTGATCTAAATAATTTTAAGGATCTTATAAATATTCTCATTCAGGGGATTTCTTTTGCTGCTGTGATTGGTAACGAACAATCTAGTTTTAAAGTGCCTATTTCTACTAGTAAGTCTACTAGATCTAAAAATGCCAAAAAGGCAACCTCTTTGAACATTAAACATTAACGTTTTTTCTGAATTTTATTTCTTGGAATGTGAGAGGCTTTAACTGTTTATAGAAAGTTAAGGCATATTCTAATCTTGCCAAAAAGTTTAATACTGATTTTTATTGTATTTTTGAAGCCAGAGTGAATCCTAATCTTATTGGTAATTCTTGGTTTGAAGCTAAGCACAAAATTTTTCAGATGGAAGGTAGCTGTAATAATTTTAATTTTTCTTCAACTGATAAAATTTGGTTAAAGTTAAATTATTCTTGTATTTCTTTTAATTCTATTCTTATTACTAGTCAGCTTATTCATAGAATTATTAATTTTGGTTCGTATTCTTTTTTTATAATAGTTATTTATGCTTCCAATTCGGTTTTTGATAGGATTAATCATTGGAGGGATATTACTAATCTTTCTATTAATATCTCTTCTCCCTGGATTTTAATGGGAGATTTTAATTACTATCATTTTAATAATGAAAAATCTAGTGGGAATTCTCTTTCTTCTAGCAACTTGGGAGATTTCAATAATTGTATTTTTAATTCTGGGCTTATTGAGCTTTCGTCTATTGGGCTTTTTTATACTTGGTTTATCAGCAAAGTAATAATCCTATCCATATCAAGTTAGGTAGGGTTTTAGTTAATAGTTCTTGGTTAAATTCTTATCCTTCTTCTTATTATATAGTTGATAATCCTCTTGCCTCGGACCACTCTCCTCTTATTATTTGTAATAATAATAGACTCTCTTCTGATTCTAGATTTCTTTTCAAAAATTTTTGATGCAAGAAAGTTGAATTTTGGAATTTGCTTATAGAGATTTTTCCAAACATTCTGTTGGTAATCCCATTAACAACCTTTTTGGTAAGCTTTGTAGGCTGAAAGGTTTAATTAAAAAGCAAGATTGGGCTTCTTCTAAGCATCTTTCTTCTTATATTGAGGCTCTTAAATCCAAGCAAAATGATATTTATGGTCAGCTATAGAGGGATCCGCTTAATCAAGATCTTAATTTGGCCCTTACTAATACTAATTATCTTCTTAAAGAGAATCTGACTTATTTGTCTTCTTGGATTTCTCAAAGAGCTAAACAGCAGTGGTTCTCTTGTGGAGAAGATGATCTAGATCAAGTGTAGGCAAAGCTCTAATAAGATTCATGGTATTTCATCAACTCATGGGATTGTTACAAATTATATGGAAATTGGTAATATTTTTTAGTGTCATTTGTCATTTCAAGAATATCTTTAACTCTCCTAATTCTAGATAATACTACTTCTTTCAATATTGCAGCTGGTAATGTCATTCCTAAATGTTTAAAAGATGTTTTGGTTCTTTCGGTTACGGTAGAAGAAATTAAAAAAGTTATTTTTAATGGGCTGAAATCTTCTACCCCGGGGCCTGATGGTTATACCTTTGAATTTTTTTAAAATTCTTGGAATATTGTTGGAAATGCTATGTGTAAGGCGATTCTCTACTATTTCAAAACTGGTAATATGCCTAGAGCTGCTAAAGCTACGGCTATTTCTCTAATTCCTAAAAGAATCATGCTTCTAATATTTTGGATTTTAGGCCTATCTCCTTATGCAATGTCTTTTATAAAATTGTGGCAAAGATTTTGGCTAACGGGTTACATTGTGTTATGCTTCACATTATTCATAATAGCCAATCGGGTTTTATTAAGAAAAGAATTTCTACGGATAATTTTATTCTTGCTGCTGAACTTCTCAGAGAGTTTAATTGTTCTTCTAGAAATAAGTTTTTTCTATGCTAAATTGAATATTCATAAGGCTTTTCATTCGATGTCTAGAGATTTTTTAATTTCTAGGCAGGCTTAAAAAGGTTTTCCTAATATTTTCATTTCTTGGATTAAAGGTTGCATAGAGGATGTTTATTTTTCTGTTATTCTTAATGGTTCTATCCATGGTTTTTTAATTCTTCTTTGGGCCTTCGGCAAGGTTGCCCGCTTTCTCCTTATCTCTTCTGTATTGTTATAGATGCTCTCTCTAATATCTTGAATGATTGTTCTCACACTTATTGCTTTGAGGGAATTAAGGCTGGAAATAATTCTCTGTCCCATCTTCTCTATGCAGACGATTTGCTCATTTTTGGGAAAGCTTCATTAGAGAATGTTTGTAATCTTAATAAGATTCTGGATTACTTATCTTCTGTCTCTGGTTTGTTTATTAATTCAGATAAAAGTTCTCTTGTTATTCCTAAAGATTGTCATTTAGAAGCGACTATCAGTTTTATTCTTTGTATTAGAATCTCTTTGTATCCTTTAAAATATTTGGGTTTACCCCTTTCTGGTAAGAATATTAAAATTTCTGATTTTCAACCTCTTTTTAAGCATATTATGATTCTCTTAGCTGGTTGGAAAGCTAAATTGCTTTCTTTTGCTGGTAGGGTTCAATTCTTAAATTTTACTATTTCTAATATTATTTCTTATTGGATTAGAGGTTTTGCTATGCCCAAATGCCGTTTTAAATTTATTAGGAAAGTGTGCTCAAATTTTCTTTTTCATGGTGATCCTACTAGTAGAAAGATTCATATCATTGCTTGGGAGAAAGTTTGTAAGCCTATAGATGTTGGTGGCTTGGTATTTTTGATCCAGGAGCGCCCAGTTTTGCTTATAACTGCTCTCTTATTTGAAGAATAATTAATGATATGGGTCCTCTGGCTATTTGGATTAAGTTTAAGTATATTCCTTTTTGGAAATCTCGGTCGTTATCTGTTTCCAAGTTTTGGAAGAATATTTCTTCTACTGCTAGGGAGATTAAAAGTAAAATTCATTTTAATATTTTTCCCAACAGTACTCTTTCTCTATATTGGGATCCTTGGTGTATGGGGAGGTCTATTCATGAGATTGCTATTTCTGAAAGGATTAGTTTGCCTCCTTTTCATATTGGAAAGCTAGGAGACTGGATTTCTCTTAATTGCTGGACTTTTCCTCTCATTTGCCTTCGACTATTAGTACTATTTTATCTCAAGTGGTTATTACTGATTCTCAAGTGTCTAATATTTCTTGGAATAATATTTTTATTCCTTTTTTTAAAATGTTTCATAAAAGTTTCTATGATAGTTTCAATAAAGTGGATTGGTATAAACTTATTTGGCATAAAAGATATGCGCTGAGGTACTCATGTTATGCTTGGTTGGCAATTTTGAAGGGGCTCAAAACAATTGATAATCTTGTTAAGAAAAATCTTAACATTTCTACCACTTGTATCCTTTGTTTGAAAGATGATGAAAGTCATAATCATCTCTTTTTTGAATGCGGTTATTCTTTTAGTATTATTCCTAGTTTTTTGTCTCAATTAAATTTTTTTTTCTTTTTAGACCTAATTTGGAGCAGTTGCTGGACTTTATTTGTTTATTTAAAACCTTGGATGGCTGGAGTTTAATTTAAATTTCTAAGAGAGTTTTTCAGGGCTTCTCTGATTTGGTTTTTTGGGCATTTTTACTTGTGATCTGTTTTTTTTTTTGTGCAGGATTGGAAATTGATTTTTAATTGTTGAAGCTGTTGATTTCTATTAAATTGTTCTCTCGGCTTCTGGGAGGCTTCTTGAAGCTTTAAAAGATTGAGATCTGCTTGCTTTCTTCTTGGTTCTGAGGAGATTTGTTGGTTGCCTTCCTGTTCTCTTTGGTGTAGTCGCCAATGCTTGGTGTTGCTTTCGTGTTGGTGGCTGTTTTAGTATTCTGAAGGCGATGGTTATTTCTATTGAGAAGCAGCTTGCATGAAGGTTTATTTATTGATGCATTCTATATTTGGGGGTGCTTTATTATTATTGGGATGCTCTTTTTTCTTGTGGCTAATATTGGATCCGTTGGATTTTTGCCTCTTTTTTACTTTTTCTCCTATTTCTAGGAGTTTTTTCTTTACTTGTTTAGGTTCTAGTTTGAATATGTAAGTTTTTCTTTGTTTTTTCTTACTATTCATTTGTATTCTTTGTAATCTTTTATTTTTGGAATGAAATTGGGCATGATGCCCCAATTTTCTAAAAAAAAGGATGTTTTTTATTTATTTATGCAAATAATTGACACCAACAACTTAAATAAATAGATAAAAAATTCAAATAAATTCACAAAATCATAGATAAATTCATAACAGTATAGAAACATTATTAATATCAATTTTAGCTAAAATTAATTCTAATTTAGAATTTCATTTATCATTCAATAGACTTTGCTAAATATTACTCAAATAATTTATAATCTATAAATTCTAAAACACACTCACTAAACTACTAAATATTGGATATTCACTTTGCATCCTTAAACATGCTGAATTAAACATCTTAAGATTGTTCAAGTTGCAAATGTTCCAAGCTAGCTAGTTCAATGGAACTTGTTATCATCTCCATATTTGCTAATAATTATTTAATCTAAGAGTAAGCACTTATATAAAATCATTATATGACATCATATAAGATTTATGTGTTATCATAAAATCATTAATAAGCCGCATATTAGTCATATAAGTTCATGTGATCAACAAATCAAATTATAAACAAAATGATATTATTCCTCTTCTTTGAGTCATACACTAGATTATTCAGGAATAGAGGTGTAAGTGAGCCGAGCTGGCTCAAGCTTGACTCATTAACGAGCTCACAAGCCAAGCTTATTGAACTACGAACTCGAGCTCAAACTCGAGCTCGTTTATTAAACCAGCTCGAGTTCGAGCTTGACGAGGCTCGGCTCTCGAGCTTGAGAGTCGGATAGATATTATTAAATTTAAATATTTTTGAAAAAATTAATAATAATCCCACGCATGTATTTTAAATTCCTACCTGCTGCAATTTTAAAATCCCACGCGTATTTCGAGAATTCTCAAATCCCGCATGATTCTTAAATCTCAATCGCCTACCTCTCTCTCTCTCTCTCCTCTAGCTCGCTCGCTCTGTCTCTCTCTTCTCTGACAGGCCCCTGAATAATAAATGCTAACACTCATTTCCTCTCTGGCAAACCCTAAACACTGCTCAATACCACGAATAAGTTTTTTGATCTCAAGCCACCCAAAACACTCATTCTCTCTCTCTCTCTCTCTCTCTCTCTCTCTCTCTCTCTCTCTCTCTACCGCAACAGTTGTAAAAGACCGCAAATAAGTTTTTCGAGGACTTAGCGCGTTGGAACTTGGAAGGTCGCGAGTTTTGAAGGCGAACCGAACCACGCCGAAGGCTCGACAAGCAACCCGAACTCGTTCACGATGGAATGAGTCAAGCTCGAGCTCGATTTTTGAGCTCAACTTGAGTTCGAGCTCGAGCTCAATATTTGACAGTTGAGCTCGACTTGAACACACCCTGACTCGACTCGTTTGCACCCCTATTCGGGAATCATTCAAAATCTTCATTTGTATCTAAGACAACCATCTTGCACTGCCAAGCCTTGTAACATCTAACATCCCACGTGTCTATGTGTCGATGTACCATAGATGGCTATACTTCATGCCACATATTTCATGTATCACTTGTAAATATTTTTTTATTTATGTTGCTATTTCTATAGCATCTAAGATCATATAAATAAAGGCTCACAAGGCCATTTTTGGTCTCTCCTTTTGCGTACTCTCTTTCTCTTTCCTTTAGATTATCACACCCTAGGTTTTATACATCAAGTATGTATTCAATTCATTGTACAATTGATGCTAGAAATAAAATTCACAAAACTCGACTCTTGGGTTCGCGCCTCTCTCTTCTCTTTGTAATTTTTTCTCTCTCATCTGTAAGATTATGATTCTGATATTACACCACAGACAAATCTGAATCCAACAAATAGTTATTTTCTTATAGTAGTATTTTATTGAAGTAGCTGTCCTTCATTTCACTATTCCATATATATATATATATATATGAACTAGAAATTCCAAGTTAAATAATTAATTGATATCATCATCCTATAATATGTATACTAATAAACTATCAAGAACTTAAAACCCAAGTAGCATAACATTGTTCTTATTCCTTTTAGTAACAAGCATACTTCCACTTCATTTATTATAAAGCACAACATATAACAATTAAATACAAAAGCACTCTCATAAAAGCTCTCCTTAGAACACAAACCAACCATCTTTATTATCACATAACAATTTCAAACACATTCTCACTCAAACAAACATAGGATTTTTAAGCATAGGCTCCAGGATTGGCTGCAAGGTATTCTTCCACTGCCTTGACGCTCTTGATGAAACCTTCCTTGGCCTTCTTGATGTCCTCAGCAACATCAACGCCAGGGAGAGCCTTAAAAGTCGTTGTCAGCTTAACAATGGAGCCAGTGCCTTTTGCTTCAACTTTGAAGTGTGAAGTTGCAGACTCAATCTTTTTGCCCAAATCTCCACCCTCAACAACAGAAATTTTTAACTCAAACTTCTCATGATCGATGAAATCAATACGCTCCTTTACAAAGCCGAATGGCACCACTGCATAATAATAATAATAGTTATTTTTGTATATTAGCATCATTCAAATTTCAATTAATAAATCTACTTCATAAGTAATACACCTATATATATATATATATAACTACTATAAATATCCTAGAATAAAAATGTTTGATTAGTTTAATCATGAAACAAAAGCACTGCACATAACTGGGGTTAGGATTAGCACTGGAAGGTTAAGGAAAAAGAAGAGATGTGCAAACCTGTAGTAAAATTAACCTGCCTGACGCTCCCTGGGCTGCCATCTCCAGAAATTAATGTCACACCAGTGATAGTTTCAGGGGTGAGCTTAGGTCCAAGATTATGCCAATCAATGAACAAGCCCTTAAAGAGGGCCGCCGCTGGGGCTTTGGTCTCCACCTCCACTGTCCAGCTTGAACTCATCTTTCCTGAATTAGTTTTTTTTTTCCTTGGCTTGCTTTAGCTTGTTTCTAATGCTTTGTTTAGCTGGTGGATGTTCATGGAGTGTGCTATGGTTTAGCTTTTATACTGGCTTTATGATTATGACATGTCTTCTAGATTTTGTAATATTTTTCAAAGGCAAACAACGTGAGTGAATGAACAATTGACTAAAATATATGAATGTGCAAGAGATTGGCACTTCTGAACAACAAAGATAAAGAACAATGTGATTATATGAAGGTAGAATTATTGTGACAGTGTTTGATTATTGCTTATAGACTTGTTTATCTCGGAGTAATTAATGATTCTGGACTGAATCGAAGTCATTGGTCTAAAGTTGTGAGGAGAAAATGTATAGTATAAGTCTTTCATAGACTAGAACTAATGCTTTATTACTAAGCATTAGATGAGTAAGTAGTTTAAAAATCAAAGATGATGATGACAATGTTATCCTTTAGAGATCTGCACAATTCCTTGCACTACAGGAAAATCGTTGATTTCTGGTGGATTTTTCCGTCGGAAATCACCAAATTTCTATCAGCAATTCTCATTTCTGACGAAAAAATTTTTGCTTGTAAAATGCGCGCCAGAAATATTTTATCCGTGAAAAAATCTGTCGGAAATATTTCCCATTTCAATTTTAATAGATTATCATTAATAGGCTTAGAATACAATAATGTATAGCTAAAATACTCTACCACGCTTGAAAACCAAATCCCAATATTTGGAATTAAATAAAGAGATAAATTAAAATTTGATATTTATTTACCATAATTTGTCATCATATCTATATCTCCATTAATATATTTAGTTAAGAAAATCATATTAAAATATATTTCATACATTCATCAAATTAAAAAAAAATCTTATAACAAACATTCAAATACTACAATCACATGTCAACATTCAACACCAAAGTTCTGAAATATGACAAATTATTTTTCCACAAAGTCATATTCATGACCAAAAATAATAATTAAAAAATTTTAATTCCTTTTTTACTTTCCAAAAGACTTCCAGAAGATCCAGTGAATCATTAATGTATCTGCAAGCAGGCATGTGAGCGGCCTCTTATTTTCCACAGATAGCCGGCCTTTTGCTTTCTTCTTTGATAACTCAATGGGTTATGCGTCTTGATATTTCTGATAAAGATAATTCATCAGTAGATTTTATTTAATACTGGCATTTAGATATAGCACTAATGAGATTATGACCTAGATCTCAAAGGAGTTGATTAAGGCTAGGGGCGTCAATATTTCATATGACCCGAAAATTCGACTCGAAAATTTTGGGTTCAACCCGTTTTGCAAACGAGTCGGGTTCAGGTTCCCAGATTCGACCCGTTTGAAAAAACGAGTCGGGTTCAAGTTGACCAGGAAACCCGAACTCAACCAGGGTTAACCCGCGTAAATTGTGAGTCACATCGCCTGAATCACGTCTCATCGAGTGTCGTCCAATCCAAGCTGCCGCTGTCCCGTCCACGATGCCATGCATGATTCACGTGAATCACATCTCGTCGAGTGCTGCTAGCCGCTACTGTCGGCGTCCCACCTACGCTGGCATGCATGGCCCCCTGACCCGCTACCACGTCCCGTTAACACTGCTAGTCGCTGCCACCCTTCATCTGTAGTTCGATTGGAAGCAATGATGACGAGGGGCCAACCTTGTCATTCATCTGTAGTTGGATTGGAAGCAACTACGACGACGGTCGCACTAGCATACTTGGTTGCCTGACCACTCACCGTCCATCTGATCACGGCTCAACTCCTCAACCGCTCAAACACTCGCCCTTTTTTGAATCAAAATGGGTCCGCGGGTCGGGTCGGGTCAACCCAGTAACCCGCACGGGTCGGGTCAGGTTGGGTCAACTTGTGTCAGATCAGTTCCGGGTTGGACCCGAACCCGATCTGTGACCAAATTTTGATAGCCATGATTAAGGCTTCGTATGTGACAGCTATTTTATTGTTTTATAAATTAATTTTTTAGTGTAAAAATTTCTATTTTAAAATTTTTTTGAATTAAAAAGCTGCATTAAAAGTAGTAAGAAAGTTGTCCCTAACGAAGCCTAAGACATAAGTGAGGACATGACGTATGTTTGAAAAAGGGCCTTTGGCTTAGTGATGAGGATTTTGGCTTTATGCCAATAGAGAGGCTAGCTTGATGTTTGTGTAGTCTACATGACTTGTTTGGCTTTATGCTTTCTTGAAGTGACTTTCTAGGTTTATAGTTGTCAATGGGGTTGCCTTGAATACATAGAAAGATGATGGGGAAGTTGATGTTTGTTGGAAAGTAAACCACACAGCGAACACAAACAAAAAAGAGTAAATGCAACAGATAATAAAGGATGCTAGGATTTAATGTAAAAAACCCGAAATTGAGAAAGAATTACGGAGCCACACCACACCAAGAAATTTACCATAAAATTTTGGGAGAAATAGTACAAATCTCTTCTTTCTCGCTCTTTTCTTGTCTCTCTTAACTTCACAATTCGCTCACTACACAGAATAGAGAAAGAAACGCACGTAACTTACACCAAGGGATGCAACCCTTTAAGTTAAACATAGAAAACAAGAAAGAAAATTGCCCAACCCGATTCACAAAGCCATGACATCGGGTTTGGAGTGCCACGATGCTTTGCACTATGTCTCTAGCCTTACTAGTAGCGCTATAGTGTCGGGGTTTAGAGCATCACGCCGCACCACTCTCTATCTCCAAATAAGAACAAGTGTATAATGTCTCAGTGCTCGAGTGTATAGCGCCATGGCGCTTCAAGGTTGTACAGCATTGCCCTCAAACCCAAGCAGGGGAAGCCCATCCTCCCCTAACTCACTTTCTATAAACATCCCACACTATCAAGCCCTGTAACATCTAACATCACAATCGTCTATGTGTCTGATGTACCTTAGATGGCTATACTTTATGCCACATATTTCATGCATCATATATATATATATATATATATATATATATATATATATTTAATGTAGATATTTCCATAGCATCCAAAATCATATAAATTAAGGGCCACAAGGCCATTTATGGTTTCTCCTTTTGCCACCCTGGGACTTATACATCAAGTATTCAATTCTTTGTACAATTGATGCTAGAAATAAAATTCACAAAACCTATCTCTTAGCTTTCGGGTTCCTTGGGTTCGCACCTCGCTCTTCCTCCTTGTAATTTTTTCTCTCTCATCTCTAAGAGTATGATTCTGATACCAAACCATAGACAAATATGGATCTAACATGTAGTTAATTTCTTATAGTAGTATTTTATTGCAATGGTCGTCCTTCATTTCACTATTATATATATATACACACACACACACACACACACACACACAACAACAACAACAACAACAACAACAACAACAACATCAAGCCTTTATCCCACTACGTGGGGTCGGCTACATGAATCCTTTTTCTCCATTGTGTCCTATTAAAAGTCAAATTCTCGTTTAAATCTAATAAAGAAAGATCATTTCTAATATTTTCTAACCAAGTCTTTTTAGGTCTACCTCTACCTTTCTTAACATAAGTCAAATCTAAGACCTCTACTTTCCTAACCGGGTCATCGGGAGGCCGCCGTTTTACGTGACCAAACCATCTAAGGCGACTCTCTCTAATCTTATCTTCCACTGGAGCTACTCCAACCTTTTCACGAATATGCTCATTTCGTATCCTATCTCTAAGGGTAAAGCCACTCATCCACCTGAGCATCCTCATCTCTGCAACACTTAACTTAGAATTATGCTTCTCTTTTAATGGCCAACATTCAGCACCATAAAGCATTGCAGGTCTCACCACCATCTTATAGAATTTTCCCTTAAGTTTGAGGGGTACTTTTCTATCACACAATAAGCCCGATGCATTCCTCCACTTCAACCATCCAACTTGGATTCTGCTGATAATATCCCCATCTATATCACCATCACTCTGAACAATAGATCCAAGATATCTAAAACGTGTACTCTTATTAATGACTTGATCGGCCAAAGTCACAATGCCCTCACTAGGTCTATTATTACTAAAATTACACTCCATATATTCCGTTTTAGATCTACTCAAGCGAAAACCTTTAGACTCTAAGGTTGACCTCCACAATTCTAGTTTACCTTCAACTCCCTCTCTAGTCTTATCAACAAGAAGAATATCATCAGCAAAAAGCATACACCAAGGTACATCCTCTTGCAAATGTCTAGTGAGAACATCGATGACTAAAGCAAAAAGATATGGGCTTAAGGCTGATCCTTGGTGTAATCCAACCAAAATAGGAAAATACTTGGTCAAACCACCTTGTGTTTGAACACAAGTAATAGCTCCTGCATACATATCTTTAATGATTTGAATATAAGCGTTATTAACTTCTTTCTTTTCAAGAACTCTCCATAGCACTTCTCTTGGAACTTTATCATATGCTTTTTCTAAATCAATAAATATCATATGTAAATCCTCCTTATTCTCTATATATTTCTCCATCAAACCTCTTAATAAATGTATGGCTTCCATAGTAGACCTACCCGACATAAATCCAAATTGATTTTGAGAAACATTAGTATCACGCCGCAACCTATGCTCCATAACTCGTTCCCATAGTTTTAAAGTATGACACACACACACACACACATAAAATTTTATAGAACTATAAATTCTAAGTCAAATAATTAATTGATATCATCACCCTATAATATGTATACTAATAAACTATCAAGAACTTAAAACCCAAGTAGCATAACATTGTTCTTATTCTTTTTTGTAACAATCATACTTCCATTTCATTTATTATAAAGCACAACATATAACAATTAAATACAAAAGCACTCTCATAAAAGCTCTCCTTAGAACACAAACCAACCATCTTTATTATCACATAACAATTTCAAACACATTCTCACTCAAACAAACATAGGATTTTTAAGCATAGGCTTCAGGATTGGCTGCAAGGTATTCTTCCACTGCCTTGACGCTCTTGATGAAACCTTCCTTGGCCTTCTCGATGTCCTCAGCAACATCAACGCCAGGGAGAGCCTTAAAAGTCGCTGTCAGCTTAACAATGGAGCCAGTGCCTTTTGCTTCAACTTTGAAGTGTGAAGTTGCAGACTCAATCTTTTTGCCCAAATCTCCACCCTCAACAACAGAAGTTTTTAACTCAAGCTTCTCATGATTGATGAAATCAATACGCTCCTTTACAAAGCCAAATGGCACCACTGCATAATAATAATAATAGTTATTTTTGTATATTAACATCATTCAAATTTCAATTAATAAATCTACTTCATAAGTAATACACTTATATATATAACTACTCTAAATATCCTAGAATAAAAATGTTTGATCAGTTTAATCATGAAACAAAAGCTATACACATAACTGGGGTTAGGATTAGCACTGGAAGGTTAAGGAAAAAGAAGAGATGTGCAAACCTGTAGTAAAATTGACCTGCCTGACGCTCCCTGGGCTGCCATCTCCAGAAATTAACGTCACACCAGTGATAGTTTCAGGGGTGAGCTTAGGTCCAAGATTATGCCAATCAATGAACAAGCCCTTAAAGAGGGCCGCCGCTGGGGCTTTGGTCTCCACCTCCACTGTCCAGCTTGAACTCATCTTTCCTGAATTAGCTTTTTTTTTTCCTTGGCTTGCTGTAGCTTGTTTCTAATGCTTTGTTTAGCTGGTGGATGTTCATGGAGTGTGCTATGGTTGAGCTTTTATACTGGCTTTATGACTGTGACATGTCTTCTAGATTTTGTAATATTTTTCAAAGGCAAACAACGTGAGTGAATGAACAATTGACTAAAATGTATGAATGTGTAAGAGATGGGCATTTCTAAACAACAAAGATAAAGAACAGTGTGATTATATGAAGATAGAATTATTGTGACAGTGTTTGATTATTGCTTATAGACTTGTTTATCTCAGAGTAATTAATAATTCTGGACTGAATCAAAGTCATTGGTCAAAAGTTGTGAGGAGAAAATGTATAGTACAAGTCTTTCATTGACTAGAACTAATGCTTTATTACTAAGCATCAGATGAGTAAGTAGTTTAAAAATCAAAGATGACGATGACAATTATCCCTTAGAGATCTGCACCATTCCTTGCACTGCAAGAAAATCGTTGATTTCTGGCGGACTTTTCCATCGAAAATCACCAAATTTTCGCCGGTAATTCACATTTTCGACGAAAGCTTTTTTGCCGGCGTCGGAAATATTTTAACGGCGAAAAAAATTCCCCATAAATATTTCCCATTTCAATTTTAATAAATTATCATTAATAGGCTTAGAATACAATAATGTATAGCTAAAAGTACTCTACCACGCTTGAAAACCAAATCCCAATATTTGGAATTAAATAAAGAGATAAATTAAAATTTGATATTTATTTACCATAATTTGTCATCATATCTATATCTCCATTAATATATTTAGTTAATGAAAATCATATTAAAATATATTTCATACATTCAACAGATTAAAAAAAAAATTCTTATAACAAACATTCAAATACTACAAACACATGTCAACATTCAACACCTAAGTTCTGAACTATGACAAATTATATTTCCACAAAGTCATATTCATGACCAAAAAAAATAATTAAAAAATTTTAATTCCTTTTTTTCTTTCCAAAAGACTTCTAGAAGATCCATTGAAGCATTGATGTATCTGCAAGCCGGCATGTGGGCGGCCTCTTATTTTCAAGAGATAGCCCGCTTGTTGCTTAAGAGATTATCGGACGGTTCTTCCCATCCGGTACCGCTCAGGTACCGAGCGGTACCGAGTTCGGTACTGAGCAGTATCGAGTGTCGTATCGAGTTCGGTACCGAGTGCGGTATATTTTTTGGGTGACGTGACGCATTTTTATTAATCTTCGGACACATCCGGTGTCCGCACAGAATAATTTACCCTGTTGCTTTCTTCTTTGATAATTCAGTGGGTTATGTGTCTTGATATTTTCTGATAAAGAAAATTCATCAGTTGATTTTATTTAATGATGGCCTTTAGATATAACACTAATGAGATTATGACCAAGATCTCAAAGTAGATGATTAAGGTTAGGGGCATCAATATTTGATACGAACTGAAAGTCCGACTCGAAAATTTCAGGCTAGGGTCAACCCCATTTTGCAAACGAGTCGGCTTCGAGTTCCTGGATTCGACCCGTTTAGAAAAATGGGTTGGGTTCAGGTTGATCGGAAACCCAAACTCAACCCCTGAGTAAATTGTGAGTCATGCCACGTGAATCACGTCTCGTCGAGTGTCGTCTCATCCGAGCTACCGTCGTCCCGTCCATGCTGTCGCGCGTGAGTCACATGAATCACTTCTCGTCGAGTGCCACTGGCAGCCACTGCCGGCGTCCCGTTCGCGCTGCCATGCCTGGTCTCATTACCGCTGTTGTCGTCCTATTAATGATGCTAATCGCTGCCGCCCTTCATATGTAGTTGGATCGGAAGCAACGACGACGAGGGGTAGACCTTGTCTTTCATCTGTAGTTGGATTGGAAGCAACGACAACGACAGCTGCGCTGGCATGCCTTGCCTCCTGACCACTCGTCGTCCGTCCGATCATGGCTCAACGCCTCAACCGCTCAAGCACTCGCCCGTTTTTTATTCAAAACGGGTCTGCGGGTGGGGTAGGGTTAACCCAATAACCCGCGCGGGTCTGGTTTGGGTTGGGTCAACTTGTGTCAGGTCAGTTCTGGATTGGAACCGAACCCAACCCGTGACCCGATTTTGACAGCCCTGATTAAGGCTTCATTTTTTACAGCTATTTTATTATTTTATAAATTAATGTTTTAGCGCAAAATTTTATATTTCGAAAAAATTTTGAATTAAAAAGCTGCATTAAAAGCAGTAAGAAAGTTGTCCTAAACGAAGCCTAAGACATAAGTGAGGACATAACGTATGTTTGAAAAAGGGCCATTGGCTTAGTGATAAGGATTTTGGCTTTATGCCAGTAGAGAGGCTAGCTTGATGTTTATGTAGTCTACATGACTTGTTTGGTCTTATGCTTTCTTGAAGTGACTTTCTAGGTGTATAATTGTCAATGGGGTTGCCTTGGGTACATAAAAAGGTGATGGGGAAGGAGATGTCTGTTGAAAAGTAAACCACACAGCGAATACAAACAAAAAAGAGTGAATGCAACAGGTAATAAAGGACGCCAGGACTTAACGTGAAAAACCCGAAATCTAGAAAGAAACACAGAGTCACAGCACACCAAGAAATTCACCATGAAATTTTGGGAGAAATAGTACAAATCTCTTATTTCTCGTTCTCTTCTTGTCTCTCTTAACTTCACAATTCGATCACTACACATAATAGAGAAAGAAACGCACGTAACTTATACCAAGGGATGCAACCCACCAAGTTAAACATGTTAAAAAAGAAAGAAGATTGCCCAACCCGATTCACAAAGCCACGACATCGGGTTTGGAGTGCCATGGTGCTTTACACTCTGTCACTAGCCTTACTGGTAGCGCTATAGCGTCGGGGTTTGGAGCATCACGCCACGCCACTCTCTTTCTCCAAATAAGAACAAGTGTATAATGTCTCAGTGCTCGAGTGTATAACGCCATGGCACTTCAAGGTTGTACAACATTGCCCTCGAACCCAAGCAGGGGAAGCCCATCCTCCCCTAACTCACTTTCTATAAACATCCCAGACTATCAAGCCTTGTAACATCTAACAGCCCACCCGTCTATGTGTCTAATGTACCATAGATGGCTATACTTCATGCCACATATTTCATGCATCACTTGTATATATATACATTTTTAATGTAGATATTTCTATAGCATCCAAAATCATATAAATAAAGGGTCACAAGGCCATTTATGGTCTCTTGGCTTTCGGGTTCCTTGGGTTGGCGCCTCTCTCTTCCTCCTTGTAATTTTTTCTCTTTCATCTCTAAGAGTATGATTTTGATACCAAACCACATACAAATATCGATCTAACATGTAGTTAATTTCTTATAGTAGTATTTTATTGCAGTGGTCGTCCTTCATTTCACTATTATATATATAATTTTAATAGAACTGAAAATTCTTAGTCAAATAATTAATTGATATCATCACCCTATAATATGTATACTAATAAACTATCAAGAACTTAAAACCCAAGTAGCATAACATTGTTCTTATTCCTTTTTGTAACAAGCATACTTTCACTTCATTTATTATAAAGCACAACATATAACAATTAAATACAAAAGCACTCTCATAAAAGCTCTCCTTAGAACACAAACCAACCATCTTTATTATCACATAACAATTTCAAACACATTCTCACTCAAACAAACATAGGATTTTTAAGCATAGGCTCCAGGATTGGCTGCAAGGTATTCTTCCACTGCCTTGACGCTCTTGATGAAACCTTCCTTG
This sequence comes from Dendrobium chrysotoxum, assembly GCA_019925795.1. Classification (NCBI taxonomy): domain Eukaryota; kingdom Viridiplantae; phylum Streptophyta; class Magnoliopsida; order Asparagales; family Orchidaceae; genus Dendrobium; species Dendrobium chrysotoxum. The sequence continues at coordinate 56,373,819 of CM034298.1, read as the reverse complement.
GCCTTCTTGATGTCCTCAGCAACATCAACGCCAGGGAGAGCCTTAAAAGTCGCTGTCAGCTTAACAATGGAGCCAGTGCCTTTTGCTTCAACTTTGAAGTGTGAAGTTGCAGACTCAATCTTTTTGCCCAAATCTCCACCCTCCACAACAGAAATTTTTAACTCAAACTTCTCATGATCGATGAAATCAATACGCTCCTTTACAAAGCCAAATGGCACCACTGCATAATAATAATAATAGTTATTTTTGTATATTAACATCATTCAAATTTCAATTAATAAATCTACTTCATAAGTAATACAACTATATATATAACTACTATAAATATCATAGAATAAAAATATTTGATCAGTTTAATCATGAAACAAAAGCACTGCACATAACTGGGGTTAGGATTAGCACTAGAAGGTTAAGGAAAAAGAAGAGATGTGCAAACCTGTAGTAAAATTGACCTGCCTGACGCTCCCCGGGCTGCCATCTCCAGAAATTAAAGTCACACCAGTGATAATTTCAGGGGTGAGCTTGGGTCCAAGATTATGCCAGTCAATGAACAAGCCCTTAAAGAGAGCCGCCGCTGGGGCTTTGGTCTCCACCTCCACTGTCCAGCTTGAACTCATCTTTCCTGAATTAGTTTTTTTTTTCCTTGGCTTGCTTTAGCTTGTTTCTGATGCTTTGTTTAGCTGGTGGATGTTCATGGAGTGTGCCATGGTTGAGCTTTTATACTGGCTTTATGACTGTGACATGTCTTCTAGATTTTGTAATATTTTTCAAAGGCAAACAACGTGAGTGAATGAACAATTGACTAAAATGTATGAATGTGTAAGAGATGGGCACTTCTAAACAACAAAGATAAAGAACAGTGTGATTATATGAAGATAGAATTATTGTGACAATGTTTGATTATTGCTTATAGACTTGTTTATCTCGGAATAATTAATAATTCTGGACTGAATCAAAGTCATTGGTCAAAAGTTGTGAGGAGAAAATGTATAGTACAAGTCTTTCATTGACTAGAACTAATGCTTTATTACTAAGCATCAGATGAGTAAGTAGTTTAAAAATCAAAGATGATGATGACAATGTTATCCCTTAGAGATCTGCACCATTCCTTGATTCTGGCGGACTTTTCCATCGGAAATCACCAAATTTCCGCCGATAATTCACATTTTCGACGGAAGCTTTTTTGCCGGGGTCGGAAATATTTTAACGGTGAAAAAAATTTCCCAGAAATATTTCCCATTTCAATTTTAATAAATTATCATTAATAGGCTTAGAATACAATAATGTATAGCTAAAAGTACTCTACCACGTTTGAAAACCAAATCCCAATATTTGGAATTAAATAAAGAGATAAATTAAAATTTGATACTTATTTACCATAATTTGTCATCATATCTATATCTCCATTAATATATTTAGTTAATGAAAATCATATTAAAATATATTTCATACATTCATCAGATTAAAAAAAAATTCTTATAACAAACATTCAAATACTACAAACACATGTCAACATTCAACACCTAAGTTCTGAACTATGACAAATTATATTTCCACAAAGTCATATTCATGACCAAAAAAAATAATTAAAAAATTTTAATTCCTTTTTTTTCTTTCCAAAAGACTTCTAGAAGATCCATTGAAGCATTAATGTATCTGCAAGCAGGCATGTGGGCGGCCTCTTATTTTCAGCTGATAGCCCGCCTGTAGCTTTCTTCTTTGATGATTCAATGGGTTATGTGTCTTGATATTTTCTGATAAAGAAAATTCATCAGTTGATTTTAATCAATGCTGACCTTTAGATATAGCACTAATGAGATTATGACGTAGATCTCAAAGGAGATGATTAAGGTTTCTTTTCTTCGAAAATTTATTACGTGCGATATCCGGATGCATCCAGAGATCAATTCGGACACACCACATCATCTAATACATAGTGTATTGGATGACGTGACCCGTCCAAATTGACCTCCGGACGTGTTCGAACACCGCAAAGAATAATCTCTCTCATTTTTTATAGCTATTTTATTGTTTTATAAATTAATTTTTTAGTGCAAAAATTTTTGTATTAAAAAACTGCTTTAAAAAACAGTAAGAAATTTGTCCTAAATGAAGCCTAAGACATAAGTGAGGACATGATGTACGTTTGAAAAAGGGTTGTTGGAATAGTGATGAGGATTGTGGCTTTATGCTAATAGAGAGGCTAACTTGATGTTTGTGAGTCTCTACATGTCTTGTTTGCTCTTATGCTCTCCTTGAAGTGACTTTCTAGGTGTATAGTTGTCAATGGGGTTGCCTTGGAATCATAAAAAGATGATGGGAGAAGGAGATCTATGTTGGAAAGTAAACCACACAGCGAACACAAACGAGAAAAAGTAAATGCAATAGATAATGAAGGATATTAGGATTTAACGTGAAAAACCCGAAATCGAGAAAGAACCACGGAGCCGCACCAAACCAAGAAATTCACTATGAAAATTTGGGAGAAATAGTACAAATTGCTTCTTTCTCACTCTCTTCTTGTCTCTCTTAACTTTACAATTCGCTCACTACACAGAATAGAGAAAGAGACGCACGTAACTTACAGGAAAGGATGCAATCCTTCAAGTTAAACATGAAAAATGAGAAAGAAATTTGCTCATCCCGACTCACAAAGCCACGACATCAAGCTTGGAGTGCCACAGTGCTTCGCTCTCTGTCTCTAGCCTTACTAGTAGCACTATAGCGTCGGGGTTTGAAGCATCGCGCCGCGCCACTCTCTATCTCCAGATCAGCACAAAGTGTATAGTGTCGCAATGCTCGACAGTATAGCGCCGTGGTGCTTCAAGGTTGTACGACATTGCCCCCGAACCCAAGCAAGGGAAGCCCATCCTCCCCTAACTCACTTCCTATAAACTACGCTAAATTATCATGCATTGGAATATTCATGATGGAAAAGAAAGACTTTATTATATTATCATCAATTGAAAATACACCCTCTTAACTTAATTTTTTTATTGCACTTATTTTAGGACGTTGATGTGAATGTAGTTTTGAGGCTATACTGAGGGGTCCCCTTAACTTGCTTCCTACAAATGATGCTAAATATTTGCATGTTAGAAGATTCATGATAGTAGAAAAATTTATTTATTATCTTAGCATTGAATGAAAAATCCTAAGACTTAGGATTGAGATTCTCTAGAGCCACCTGATAACTATATTAAATATAATCATTTCTTAGTTGGTTGAGTGGGAGATGATATTACTCAAGTGTTGCAGTTGATTTTAATGCAAGAGAAGTTATGAAATAAGTTGAAAAGGTAACAATAGCTACTATGCAAGTAAAATTATGATATAGAACTAAAAGGAGATGACTAAGGTTTCGTTTGGGACGACTTTCTTACTGCTTCTTAAAACAGCTTTCTAGTGCAAAAATTAAAGGCTTATTAAAATTTTTGTACAAGAAAGTTGCTTTAAGAAGCATTAAGAAAGCTGTCTCAAACAAAGCCTAAGGCTCAAGTGTGGTTGAGACATAGGTTTGGAAAAGCATAAACAACTCAATGACTTGACATTCATGCAATGTTTGCTAATAGTCTTGACAAGGTTTGATAGAGTTTAGAGGAAATGTGTAGCCTTTGCATACTTTGTTTACTCCTATACCCTTATCAAATTAATCTTTTAGGTGCATTATTGCTAGCAACACATCTTGGACATATAGAAAGATAATGAAGAGGAGTTGCAAACCACAACCATGCCTTGGGCTTTAATATGAATATTCTTTTGAAGTTGTAATTAAGGTTACTCCTCATTCTTGACTTGATTCCCTCAAGAATGACATAATGAATGGTTGAGGGAAGGAGTTGCATGATTGTGATTATACTTAGGATGTTGATATAGATGTCCTTATGATGTTGCAGTCAAGGTTTCTATCTAATGCTGACTTCCTCCCATAGAAATGAAACATCAACAAATGATAGATAAAAATAGTTAGACTAATTACAATTATGTTAGAATGTTAATGTGAATGTCCTTTCAAAATATCACTCTGAGATTGAAAGGTTAAATTTGTGTCTTCATACTCACCCAAAGAAGAGTATTACGATGATTATTCTATTCAATAGTTTATAATAAAAGGATAAATTAAATGTGATGCTAAAAAAATAATAATATTTTTGAATATTTATAAAATAAAAAGGTTAGAGATTTCATGGCAGACTTTGAGTTGCACTTCTCGATATATCACGGCTGCTTCATATACATCTCTTGAGAGAGACCATTATCATCATGATGTACTATAGCCTTTGCACATGTGAGGTTCTATGCATGTCATGATTTAGGAGAAGTTTACAAGAATCCTAGATTATGATTTAGGATCTATGCATACACAAAAGTAAATGATATTATACTTTCAAGTATTTGTGCTTGCCAATGAGCACAACATGTGATGGTATTAAGAGGTTCAAGAGACCTGAAATGTAGTTTATAATATTTAAGAAGGATTACTCTATGAGTTTAGGCTAAGACAAGGAACACATTCATTGTGTTGAACTTGTCATTGTCAAGCAAACTTCTCATGGGTTGAATGAACTTGAATTTATGCTTTGTTTGATATGGCTTCTTCATTGCTCCTCAAAGCAGTTTTTTAGTACAAAAATTTTAATTTTTATTCTAAAAAATTGCTTTAAGAAGCAGTAAGAAAGCCGTCTCAAATGAAGGAGAAATTATTCTGTCAGGATTCCGAACGTAGAGAATAGTCTGAATTACTGCGTATTTGCTGCGTATTTTTGGATACACAATAAATAAACAGTAAATAAGCAGCAAATTAATAATACTCATTAAATAAGCACTAAATACTCATTAAAGCCTTAGGCCAGTGAACCATAACGCTATAGTAAAAGTATTTATATGGTCTCCAAATCATCTTGGTTGAGAACATGAATAAGCCTATGAGAATTAATGTACAATCATTTAAGAGTTCAATTATTGTAGAACTAAAGTTGGAATAATGCTCACTAATTTATTTTTATTTAAATTGATTCGTAAGTCAAATTGCTCAATTTTGATTTCATGTTTTTTTTAGTAGTACTACACTGCTTTATTTATTGTATAATAAAATGATTTATTAATAGGTAAAGTTAATATAAAAGTTTGGTGTAATACATAATCATAAGTGTATTAATTTTGTTGGAGTATTTTCATGCAAACCCAATGTGACCCGACCGGCCGGTTCGACCCTGAACTCATTCAGGTGTGAAACAGTTTGAATCGTTAGTTCAATCAGTAAACCGTCGAACCGATTCTGATTTAGTTGAACGTCTGGTTTAATAAATATTATTTTTTATTTAAATACAATTTTTATTTAGTTAAAATTTTAAATATATATTTAAAGACATATATGCTTATACAAATAAATTTAACAAAAATTTAAAACTACTACAATCAGGTAGTTTTATTTATTGCTTGTGGTTTGTGCTTTACACTATATAAAGATGGCCATTTAAAATTTATCTAAGATGTGGGACTAAAAATTGTGAGAATTCAATATAAGTTAAACTATCAAATTGCTGGGGATACACATTTGAGTTGGGAATGCATATAATTTATTAAAGTTAGAAGCATAAGTTTTTATTTTATTTTATAAAATTTCCATATTATATTTAATATTACATTATTTCTTATTATATATATATATTTATTTATTTATACAATTATATTATTATGTATATAATTATATTTGTAATATACATATACATATAGTTATATTTACATTCATTGTCAATTAAGCTTTTAAATAAGCTCAATATTGAGCCTTAATTGAGCTTATTTGTGAAATTTAATCAAAGTTAAAGCGTGCCAAACCAGCTCTTGAGCCGACTTAACTCGACTTATTAACGGGCTTACGAGTCAAGTTTATTGAGCTTTGAGTTTGAGCTCGAGCTTATAATCGAGCTCTAACATTAAACGAGCTCGAGTTCAAGCTCAATGTCACTCGATTCAAAAGGTTATTAAGCTACTGGATTATATTACCTATATTATATTATTTTTAAATATTATCTAATATTATATTAAATAAATGAAAAGAAAAAAAAAAAAAGCCCTAGCCGAATGCCGCCCGAACTTATTTGTCAAACCGCGGTCCTCACAGTGGCATCACAGGTTTATCTCCTTCCCGGCGCCGGCGTTTTAGACGACTGCGACTTCGGAGGTCTTCTTCTTGTTCGCCGGCATACAGCCGGAGGTTCTCGCCGGATTTTGTTTTGCGTTTTCACGGTAACCGTCCATGGAATCAAAAAATCCCGCAATTTTTTTCGCTTCCTCTTCTCTGTATTTCCCTCCTTTGGCATTGTGGTTGTGTTATTTAACACTTTGGGATGTACAAATCTCATCTCATCTGCATTACAGAGTGACGAAACGTAGAAGGTAATTAACAGTCGAAATTGCTAGCAAAAAGTGTGCTTTCTGCAACATTCTTACTACTAAGTGGATCTATTTTTGGATGAAAATCATGAGAGCACTTATTAGTGTGCTCACATACGCTGATATTCATCATTAATGGGATATCCAATTATGGTAAAGAATGTGATAAGTTATGCAGTGGGTCTCCTATTTTTAACTTAAAATATGTAGTCTTCCCCATCTGTGCAGGCGAACCAATGCTAACTTTCTCAAAACTATTTGAACAAATGTCCATGCTTTGTTTCATACCATCTGTATTAGCTGTACAGGTTAGCAGCTTTATATTTAGTTTTACATTGAACTTTTATGTGCCCATCATTTCATTTGCCTTATAATTAATCAGCTAGACTCTCCCCTCATAGCACTTAGTAACTACGACATCATGAAAATATAGAGTTAGATATGGTTCAATTTCTCATAAATGCGTTCTAAATTCTTCCAAATGGTTAGTGTCGATGGATTATTTCTATATATTAATTCTTCTATCACATCTTCTCTAGTAATCCTTAATTTGGTGTGATCATTTTTAGGAGAACTTCATGATTAAAGAATTGGGATCAAGAGCAGATTGCTGTAGAATTAAGCTTCCAAAGTTCAACCCAACGGCATTGCATGCATTGTTAGTATTAGTTAGCTTTAGGGTCTCAGATTGTTAAGTTGCAACCCCACTGGAAAGTTTTCAAAGTATGGAATGAATCCAAAAGCACAGAATTCACAGTTAATGGCAGCAATGATGAATCGGATTGAATTGAATTTCAAATGTTATAGTCTCGATATTTTTCCAAAAAAAAAAAGTTGTTTAGAGTTACAGAACGTTCCTTTAAGGCTATCATAACCTAACTGGAATATCAGATTAATAAAAGTTAGAAAATTAAGGTGGCCTTGTGGCATACCATTAAACCCTAATATAAATTTGCTTGTTTGGCAAAAGAAAAATTCAAAAGTTATTATTTCAGCCTCCTTGAGTTCTCACTCAGACTTTGCGGCGTCCTTAACAACTTTATGAGCAGAAGAATAAATGAAAAGTATTGAAAAACTATACCAAACATTGAAGAACACAAGAAGTGACAGCTCACCGAAAAGTAATAAGGCGGAAGCTTCCTGGAGAAGAAATTAGAGGGCCGTAAGGTAGCTCAAAGAACATAAATTCTTGAAGAGAAACAGATGAAGAAGAGATTGAATGAGAGTCTGATGTTCACCATAAGTGCAAGTTCTGGCAAGCCGCAAGAGAAAATGGGAAGCAGAGCTCCATCCATGTGTTGTTTTCTCTGGCCAAAAATGGGATCGTAGAGGCAAGCAAGTGCTGGCGTTGCAGAAGAGAAGGAAGATCAACGCATCAAGAGAGCCAATGAAATCGCAAAAGACAGATCCAGCAGTATATTATATATATATATATATATATATATATATAGGTGTGTAAGTGAGCCAAGACATCTCATGAGCCGAATTGAGCTCGGTTTGATAAATTACTCATGAGTCAAGCTTGATGAACTTACGAACCAAACTTGAGCCATCATTGGCTCAACTCTTTAGCTCGTGAGCCGGCTTATATTAAAAAAATATTATAAAATACACTTGGAATATGTTAACATTTAGAAATATAAGTATAAAGTTGCAAAAATATTTAAAAATAATATCATAATGTGGTGTGATGAGCAATGCATGATATTAGCCCATCACTAAATCTATCTTCTTTGATACGGATGGAGTGGAGAGTGAATAGAGCATGTGCGTCACATGCTCTACAAAGCGATGATGAAAGTATATGCTTGATCATGTCGATTGCACTCTATGCGGCAATTCTTCTTAAAGCTCATGCTTATTTATGCTTTTTAACAACATCATTTCTACTTTTTAACATTAGATTAAATATTGTCTGACAATAAGGGAATCTTTCTCTTGAATTGAAATTGTGTATTTGCTTATCAATTGTTGGGACCAGCTGACATTTCCGTTCTGATGCAATTATATGATCAGCCTTTGGTAACAACCATGTATTAAATCTTTGGTGATGGAATTGCAGATGACGTTGATAGTGAACAAAATATGCAGTTATTTATATTGTGATTGCTTGATGATGCTAATTGGATTTTGCTGATGCAGCTAGAGGAGGAAAACTCATGTTATTGGACCTAGGAACATTATAACCTATTGCTGCTTGTGGAACATAAGTGGAACCATTTGTGTGCTTTGGTGATGCAACTTCATGGATGGTCTGGGATGGGGATATCTTGCATTTTGCTCTACCGGGAGCCTCTGCTGAAGACTCTGTATGGATGGATGCTTGAGAAAAGGTTTGGCTTTTGAGATATGGGATGATTAGAACTTTCACATGCTCCTTGGGTTGCTTGTGACTGGCTTGCCCGACAACCTGGGACAAATGTAAATGGGCATTATCGACAATTGTCAATCTTTCTCTGACCATTTTTCATTGGGTTGAAGAGAATGGGTATGGATGGGACTATTTGCATTTACTTACTGCTTTTGGGAGGGTTTAGAAATCTAGTTTGAGGGTTGACTTTTTAAGTGTATTAGAGGTTGCAGTTCAGAGTTAGTTTTCTCATGTATTATTATAATGCATAAATTGAGTGGAATATTTGTAAGATTAGCAAGATTAGAATGCTATGATGGTAATTTTACAGTATTAGGTGGCATACCAGTGTATGCTAAAGTTTGTGATTGTATGCCATTAAAAATTCCTTATTTATTTATCTTCACTACCCACAGCTTTGATGCTACAAAAGCTTATAATTTGGGTTCGGATTTGCTTTTTTATAACGCTCTCCATTTATGACTAACTCGTTCTGTGCGATCTATTTAAGTGCTCGTTATCATCAACACCACTCTCTTTGAACTAAGCATGTCATTTGAATGAAGCATTACTTCATGTATAAGTTTTAATTTTTAATGGACATGTTTTAGTTTGGTTTTCTAAATATTTAAAACATTACTATATATTTTCTTTATTTAAATAATTATTGCATATTATTATAATTTAATTTATATAATTAGTGACAACTGATTGAAGATTTTTTAGTTGGGTCCTTGATTCTTTATGTTTTTCTTGTCCTGTTTTCAATTTTTAGGATATTTCAGTTTTTTTTTCCTGAAACATGCTTCTATTGCTTTTATTGTCCTTGTGATGGGCATTTTAGTAAACAGTTATGCTGCAAGTAAACTGCAGGGAAGATATTTATCTAGTTCGATTAATAGAAAACCGTTTTTGGTTCTATGCTAGATTATAAATTGATCGGGTTTCTTCATATGGGTACCCTTTTTGTTGGAAGAAGTGACGCTGCATTTGTTCAAAGTGTTTGTGCTGTTGTTTTGAAGGGGAATTGGCATAAGTTGTCAAATGTTGCAATTGGTTTCTGCCTTTCTTCTGCGAATGTAAACCAAATTCTTCTTCTATTATCAAAAGATGCCTCCTTATCATGGACTTTCTTCAGATGGGCACAATCTCTGCCACACTACCAGCATTCTCTCCAGTCCTTCTGGACCATGGTCCACCTCCTCACTAAGAAAAGGCAGTTCAAAACTGCTAGGGAGCTACTTGAGAAGTTTGCTTTCAAGGAATTTCTATCGTCACCTGCAGTGCTCAGTTCATTGCTGAGTGCTTATGATGATCTTAAGACAAATACACAAATTTTAAACTGGCTTATGATTATATATTCACAATCAAAGCTAGCAGTGGATGCATTCCAAATATTTGATCAGATGAAGAATGAAGGCCTCAAACCAGATCAACATGCTTGCAATGCTTTATTGAGCATGCTGGCAAAGTCTAGACAAACGGCTACTGCATGGAAGGTTTACCATGAAATGCTTTTGGTCGGAGTTGTGCCAAATATCTACATCTATAATGTCATGCTTCATGTTTGTTTTAAATCTGTCGATGTTGAGAAAGCAGAGAACTTGGTCAGGGAGATGGATCAGAAGGGTGTCTTTCCGGACTTATTCACGTATAATACGCTTATTTCACTTTTCTGTAGGAGGGGTATGCATTACGAGGCTTTGGCAATTCAGGATAGAATGAGAAGGGAAAGGGTTAATCCAGATATCACGACTTATAATACTCTCATCCATGGATTTTGCAGAGAAGGTAGAATGAGAGAGGCAGTCAGGCTTTTCAAAGAAATTAATGGTGCTGTTCCTAACCAGGTAACTTATACAACTCTCATCGATGGGTATTGTAGAGTTAATGAACTTGATGAGGCACTGAAATTACGTGAAGAAATGGAGGCAAGAGGTTTACGATCAGGTGTTCCCACTTACAATTCAATACTTCGAAAACTCTGTGAGGAAGGGAAAATGAAAGCTGCTAATAAGCTATTGAATGAGATGGATGAGAGGAATATTGAACCTGACAATATCACATGCAACACATTAATCAATGCATATTGTAAGAGAGGAAACATGGATTTTGCATGGAAACTTAGGAATAAGATGCTGGAAAAAGGTTTGATTCTTGATCATTTTACTTTCAAGGCTCTCATTCATGGATTCTGCAAAGTTCAGGAATTAGATAATGCGAAGGAAGTCCTTTTTGAAATGCTAAATGCAGGTAATGCTCAACTCTTAAATTATCTATGTTATGCGGCAGTATTCTTACCATATTATGAATGTTCACATCTATGCTGTCTTATCTCTTTATATGCTGATGCTTCTTTATATGTTTGTTTTAGTTTATTCATACCAAAAAAATAATGTTCTGGAAATTAAAATGCCAATGCTAATAAAACAAACACATATTTTTAATCTACTCCTTGCATTAACACGTCATGCATGATTTGATTGTGCAATGATACAATAAGTTTTTGCTCATGTGTCATGACTTATGAGTGTCATTGTTAAGGTGGTAGTCATCGTCATCATCCTTATTGCCATACCTTTCCCTTTTCCTCCTTAATTATCTCCTTCAAATCGGGACAAACATCAGACTTGTCAAATGGGGTATCTATCTGATCATGATTGATGAAGATGAATGCACCCATGCACCAAGAATGTCGGGTTCATATTTGTCTCCATCTTTGTATTTGTTCAAATATTTGAATTTCTTAGAATTTGCTAGTATTTGTTAGGAGCAAAATAAACATTTGCATGTTAGAGAAGACAATATATTGTTTTCATCTAACATTAAAAGAGTGCATATACCTTAATATATCCACTTCACATTCATCCGTTGCAGCAATGGGCTTTTTCCCATGATCCCAACCTAGGCTTTTGTCTCCTTACATTTAGGTCTTTCCACAACTTCTAATCAGTGATGAGTATTTCCCATTTGTTTGTCACTTAAACTTATCATACTACCCCACTCACTTTAAACATGATAATCACATTAACAACCCCCCCCCCCCCCCCCCCCCCAAACAACTTTATTTAAGTGAGTGTTTAGCTGATTCTATGTAAGTACCTCATTTAATGCACAAATGAATAATGGTTATAATGTATTTATGAACTAAATCATGGTTTTCAATACTGGTAATTTTAGTTTGCTCTGGGTGGTTTCAGATCAATTCCTAGTACAACTATCCAATACTAATTAATATTTTCATTTTATGCTAGATTCGAGGGTTTTAGCTAAAACTTGAATTTAGATTAAGTTTTGAATGAAACTCGGGTTGTTTTAGTTGAAACTCGTATTGCTTAAATTTAACTTTTGCTAAAAATTTTAAACCATTGTTAAAATTCTATTAGAATTCTTTCTTTGAGGCTCCATCAAATTTCTTGTGTTGTATTTTGAGCTTTAATTAGATAGTTCTCTCTGTTTCATATCTTGAATAGTATTTTGAAATATTTAGTAATGAAAAATAACTTAAACAAAATTCGAAACTAAATCCCTGACATTGATGAATTTATAAAAAACTATCAAAATTTAAATTCTTATGATGAGATTGAAAATGAAACCAACATCTAAAACTTTTAGACTGAATTTTTAATGAACAAAAATATTAAATGGGCTTAAAAGGTCAAATCTTATTCAATGGGCTAGGTAACTTATAATTTGTACTCTTAATTTTTTCCCATTTACTATGTATTCAATAAAATTCATTCGATAGATTCATCCTTTAGTATAATTAATAAACACATTGTGGTTATTATGTATGCCCAATATCCAAACTATAGTCAAAGAGAATGCATGGAATTGGGAAACAAAAAGATTATCAGCAAGCTAGCCAGACCCAAGTCTGCTGATGACAAGATCCATCATCCTCTAACCATACTTGGATGGCTCGGATAGTGGTATTTGAAATCTTCAAAAGAATACTTTGATGTGCAAATAAAATACTTGTGACTATTTCCTTAAACATTTGATTCCCCACCCATTGACAAGGAGCTGTCAGCAATTGACTAAAACTCCCAAGGAACCAAATTGATTGAACTAGTCAAGCTTGTAAGGGAAACCTGATGGCTTAAGCCAGAGTGTACTTATTCAGCTGCCAGGAAGCTTAAGAGGAGCGATTGTACTTTTTTTTTCTGATGAAAAGCTTATGTTTGCATTAATAGATTTAATTTCTGACACATTTCTTTATATATGAATTGACAAGTCAAGTCATGCAAGTCACCGCATCACCATTAATGACTAAGGTGGCGCTCCTGTTGTTATTTGAAGATAGCATTCAAGTGACCATGTGCCTGCATGCTGAATTATCTCTAAGTTGATTTGTCAAGTTGAACACTAATTACTAAGTTGGTGGTCTTGTTGATGATCTAAATTAGCACTCAAAGTGACCATGTCTGTGCAGATTGAATTATGCTATAAAGACAAATCATTCATTTCATTATTGCATTGTATGCCCATGATTGGACTTAACATCATTCTATAAATGGAATGATTAGCACCAAAATTTTCCTCCATAGACTGTAGAGAAAGAACAGATTATGTTTAGAATTCCATAACAAGCAATTTTTATGTTTCATGGTGACAGTTGGGACATCCACCCCATCATATCAGTAGTGAAGGCGACAAAACTTCTCAATACATTGATCAACCTTTACTCCCTGAAACGCATTTTTAATCTGTCATAAATTTTTTTGATTTTTTGTTGATTTGAAAAGAATGAATGCAGAACCGTAGATAGTGACAACTTCAATATAATAGATAGTTCTATTTTCAAAGGGTGGGGTAATATTTCAAAAAATGTAGTATTAAACATATAAATGGATGGATTGTCAGACCTTCTTTTAGGTATATAGTTATGATTATCAAATGCTCCTTCCATCTTCTTTAATTCAAATTTCCATTCACTTATTCAATAAATAAATAGATGGTGATTATTGTAATATTGTACTCTCCTCAATGGTGTGTGAATCTACTTGGTTTGAAAAATGGGTCCTAGTGACATATGAAGGTTAGAAATTAGTAAATGATTATGGAAGATGGTATTGAATACATACAAACCATATTTTTGAGAATTTCATTTCCTTATTTTAAGTTTATGCAATGTTATTTAAGTTGAGTTGGTTGCCAAACTAGGTGCCCATGCAACTCTTGTGTGCCTCGTAGAATAGTGCCATTACTAAGGTGTTGCCAATCAAGCACCACGTCTGCAGGGATTAGGCTGTACGGAAAGTCATAGCTTCAATTTAGAGATGGATGCTAGTAATTTTGCGCTGAAGATATGTTACTTTCTTATGATGAAAATTTGACAGAAGATGATGCGGAAAGAGGATGTAGAGATTCAGAAACAAGCCACCTTAGAAACAATAGATCAATGTAGGTGCAAGAACATCAAATTTCGGAATAGCAAGTCTTGATAATAAAGAGGATAAGACTGAGGAGATAGATGAAGGGATGGAATGCTAGAGCATTGATAATAATGAAGAAGGAATAGAATTTTGCAAAGATTAGATTATCCTTATACTACGGACACAAATATGTAGTTTAAGTGGATAATTTACTTAGCAAGATTTTGGACCTAGATTGCAACAAAATTTCAAGCTTTATTATTTTGCCTAACATGGTTTAATATTATAATTATAATTTAATGCTTTCAAAGCTGTTCCATATATTTGAAATATATTTATTAAATTGAATAACTGTTACTTCTTAGCATACAGTGATGCATAGGACTTAACCTGCCATATTGCCTTGAAGATGCAGAGTGCTTTTGATTATACTGCATTCATGCTGTAACTAATAGGTGCAGTCAGCAAGGATTTTGTTTTTCTATCTTTGATTTTGATCTTTCTAGTTAATGAAGTGAACATTTCTTTAGGCAGCTTCAACCTTTTGCTGTGCTCATATTTTCAATGCAGGAATCTCACCTAATTATAGTACATTCTCATGGCTTGTGGATGGTTACTGCAATCAGAATAATGAAGAGGAAGTGCTTAGAATACCTGATGATATCATGAACAGAGGGTTTTGTGCGGATAAGTCTATATACAGGTCATTAATTCGAAGGTTCTGTAAACGAGGTTTGGTAGATTACGCGCAAAAGATATATGTCAAAATGCAAGTAAAGGGCATTGCTGGAGATAGTCTTGTATATACAATTCTGTCTTATGCATACTTAAATGCTGGAAAGCCAATAGCATCATCTGAGATTTTGAATAATATGCTTAAGAACAAGCTCATAATAACATCGAAGATTTATAAATGTCTCTGTGCTTCTTATGGTGATACAAGTGACATGCTAGAACTGTTCTGGCATCAGGCCATTGAGAAAGGCTTACTTGCAAATAATGTTTACAAGTTGATGCAAGAAGCCAGGCCAAACTCAAGGAGCAATCATTGAGATGTGTTTATAGCCTTGTGCAAGTGGTGTTTTGTTCTACCATTTATAATTAACAGGAATGATCGGACGTTGGCAAGCATACTGTTGGAAAAGCGCACCAGTTTTTTTTAAATTGCTGAGCAGTTGTCAAATGGCATTTTTAACTAGGTTGGAAAGAACGCTTGTCTTGAGGTACTTTATCCATCTGTGTTATTAATTCTCTGACGCCTCTTTTCCACCGCCAAGCACTGAAGAGATTTTAAGCATGTCTTATCATCAGTGCTGAAAACTGACATATGAGCTTTCTTGCTGTTTCAAGGCAGTTCTGGACACCAAAAAAATTGTGGATTTATTTAGGTAAATTTTTTACTAGTAATCCTTTCTACCTTGTTTTAGTCATGTTCTTTTGGTGCAAAGTTTTTCCGTTTCTCTCTTCCCACTGGTGGATGACCAATCTCAGTTGAGTATGCATTTTATACTATTTCAAGGCACAGGAATCTAGGCATTGCCTAATGGATTCTGTTAGTGTGTTCAAAAGTGTAGTGAGGAATAGCTGCACCCATAGTTCTTTTCAATCTACCTGACAGCTGGGCAAGCAAATTATAGTTGTTATGCTCTTTTGTTTATAATAAGGAATGACCAGACATTGGCAAGCGTGCTGTTTGAAAAGGGCATCTGTTTTTTAAAATTGCTGAGAGGTTGTTAAGTGGTGTTTCCTTAACTCGGTGTACAAATTACACTTGTCTCAAGGTACCATATCCATTTATGCCATTCATTCTTTAATGCTTCTATCCTACCAACAAGCACTTGAAAGATTTTAAGCATCAGGATTCGTGGTCAATGCAGATAAATCTGGAAAATGAGCTTTTCTACTTTCTCACGAAGGCGTTTCTGTAAAAAAAAAGTGGAAAAATCTTCATTCAGGTAATTTTGGTACCAGTAATCTTTTCTACTTAGTTTAGTCATGTTGTTTGGGCTCTATGTTCTTTATCTCTGTCCTAGTGTGACCTATGCATTCTTCTGACTGCTGTCAGTTGAATTCGCAATTTAAACAAATGCAAGCCACAAGCATTAAAGCCTAGGCTAATAGATTTTGCGAGTGTGTTCAACAATGTTGAGTATGGAATTGTCCATTCATAACTCTCTTTCAATCTTTTTCGAGAACATTTAGCTTTCATTTTGCAATTTTTTTAAATGATCATATGTCTTTCCCATGCAGCAATAACAGACAAAGAATCTACTCACCGAATGAAGTAGAATTTGTGTTAGGATGTCTTGATTCAAATTTTATAAAGGTGGGTTTCATTGTCATAAGAATTTATTTCGAGAGATAAGTTCAACACATGACTATAATACTAAATTTTGTAAATTCCCACGATAGATAAGTTAGCACATGTGATAATTCAAATATGATAGCACATCCCCATAAACTCAGGTTGATATAGAATATGTCAACTGAGTTTGAAAATAATAGTGACCATGGTTGAAATAACTGAAGGTTTTGTTACCTAGAGATTGTGAGCGTGTAAGAGGAACATGATCGACTTATGAAAGAGATTGGTGTGAATCGACCCTGACGTCAACAAAGAAATCAATTTTAGGGAAGGACGGTAAGATTCCTTAAATAGAGGTATTGATAGAGAGAATTTATCTGAGTTTATATAACTGTAGGTGTGCCATGAAGCATTATGAAAAATTATGATTGTACATTTTGAAAGAAGAATAATAACGAATTTTTATCTTCTTTTGGTCTCATTGATATATTTTATTGTTAGTTCTTTTCATCTAGCAATGCCTTGCCATTTCTTGGTGTTGTATTCTTTTCATTGAATGATAATAATTTTGGTTTATTTTTCAATAAAAAATAGATTTTCGGTTATTAGTTTTGAAAAATAAGATGAATGGACAAAATATAAAAAATAAAGTAAAATATTCTAGGAAAATGGGGGTATTTAAAGAATATTAACAAAAATATTTTTTAGAGTAAGATTCTAAATATTAAGATTTTGTTTACGCATGAGGAAGCTAATGTTATGTGGGAAAAAGTAGCTAGTGATATTAAGAATGTTGTAAAAAATGTGCTTGGAGTATAAAAAAGAAAAGCTCCAAATGTACAAGAAAAGATAAAAAATAAGAAGATTTTATATAAAAATTGGTTTAGATGTAAAAACTCTGAAATTGGGAAAGATATAAAGAAGCTCATAAGTAGTCTTAGAAAGCAATATGCAATACAAAAATTTTAGCTTTTAATGATTTATTTTATATATTAGATACTAATGAGGGCGAAAGATATATATGTATAAGTTAGCCAAACAAAGAGATATGAGTAGTAAAGATTTAGTTCAAGTGAAGTGCATTAAGGATGAAAATCAAAAAGTATTTTTATTAGAAGAGAATATTCAACAAAGGTGGATGAGATATTTTACTAAAATTTTTAATGAAGATTGTGAGAATACAATTGACTTTGGTGACCTTAGCATCCTAAATGAAAATAAAGACTTTTATTTTTATCGGCATATTAAGAAAACCAAAGTTAGAGAGGCTTTAAAGGAAATGAAATGTGGAAAAACTGTTGGACTTGATGATATTCCAATAGAGGTGTGAAAATGCTTAGGAGATGAAGGAATTTCTTGGCTTACTAAACTTTTTAATATTATTTTGAAGACTTAAAAGATGTCAGATGAGTGAAGAATGAGTGTGTTGATTCTTATTTTTAAGAATAAAGGTGATGCACAAGATTGTGCGAATTATAGAGGAATTAAGTTCATGTGTCATACTTTAAAACTATGGGAGAGAGTTATGGATTATGATGCACTGACACTTCTCCTCAAAGAGGCGTGCAGTGTCCAACATGTATCTGACATGATACGCGGCCGACACTCCTCCGACACGTGTCGGACACTCCGAAAACGTGTCCGATTAAAAAAGTATTAAATATAAATTGGACACGCATGCCCGACACGCGTATCTTAAATATTTTATGATTTTTTTAAATATAATTTCTTGTATTTAAAAATTTTACTTATTTAAAATATAAAAACTAAATTTATTATTTCCTATCCACAACACCAAATCAATCGCCCGCACTTAATACCCCATTCATCGAATATTCTCATTTTCATTTCTCTTTGGCGGGTTACAACTTTGATTTCACAGCAATGCCTAATGTCATCTCAACATCGATGTCTGACGTCGTTACAACATCAAGATTTCAAAACGATCTCCATATCAAAGTCTGACGATGTCTTTATATTGATGCTCGATTCTAGCAATTTACACCCACAACTTGACATCTCATCTTTGTCCAACGCCTTCTCAACATTGACGGCCAACAACGCCCTCTCAACATTGACGATAAACGCCCTCTTAACATTGACGCCCAATATTTGCTACATAATATCAATGCCCAACTCTCGACAGCATTGTCATCTCCTCTCTCGATGAATGATAAACGACATCGAATGACTTATTATTTCTAAATTATTTTTAAAATTATACTTATTCAATTTTTATACATTATTTTTAAAATATAAAAATTATAATACCGTGTCCTATTTTTTCAATAATTGACGTGTCCCGTATCCGTGTCTGTGCATCTTAGGTTATGGAGCATAGGTTATGACGTGATACTAATGTTTCCCAAAATCAATTTGGATTCATGCTGGGTAGGTCTACTATGGAAGCTATACATTTATTGAGAGGTTTGATGGAGAAGTATATAGAGAATAAGGAGTATCTTTATATGATATTTATTGATTTAGAGAAAGCATATGATAAAGTTCCAAGAGAAGTGCTATGGAGAGTTCTAGAAAAGAAAGGGGTTAATAATGCTTATATTCAAGTTATTAAGGATATGTATGCAAGAGCTATTACTTGTGTTCAAACACAAGGTGGTTTGACCAAGTATTTTCTTATTTCCATTAGATTACATCAAGGATCAACCTTAAGCCCATATCATTATGTTTTAGTCTTGGATGTTCTCACTAGACATTTGTAAGAGGTTGTACCCTAGTGTATGTTTTTTTGCTTATGATATTCTTCTTGTTGATATGACTAGAGAGGGAGTTGAAGGTAAACTTGAATTATGGATGTCTAACTTAGAGTCTAAAGGTTTTTGTTTTAGTAGATATAAAATTGAATATATGTAGTGTAATTTTAATAGTAATAAATCTAGTGGGGGATTATGATTTTGGGCGATCAAGTCATGAATAAGAGTACACGTTTTAGATATCTTGAGTCTATTGTTCAAAGTGATGATGAAATAGATAGGGATATTATCAGCATAATTCAAGTTGGATGGTTGAAGTGAAGGAATGCATCGGGCTTGTTGTGTGATAGAAAAGCCCCCCTCAAACTTAAGGGAAAATTTTGTAAGATGGTGAGACATGCAATGCTTTATGTTGCAAAATTTTGGCCATTAAAAGAGAAGCATAATATTAAGTGTTGTAGAGATGAGGATGCTCAGGTGGATGAGTAGCTTTACTCTTAGAGACATATACGAAATGAGCATATATGTGAAAAGGTTGGAGTAGCTCCAATGGAAGGTAAGATTAGAGAGAGTTGCCTTAGATGGTTTGGTCACATAAAACAGCGGCCTTCCAATGATCCGGTTAGAAAAGTAGATGTATTAGATTGGCTTATGTTAAGAAAGGTAAAGGTAGACCTAAAAAGACTTGTTTAGAGAATATTAGAAATGACCTTTCTTTATTAGATTTAAATAAGAATTTGACTCTTAACATGACAATGGAGAAAAATGATTCATGTAGCCAACTCCACGTAGTGGGATAAATGCTTGATGTTGTTGTTAAAAAAAAATAGATTTCTATCTTAAAAAATTCCAATTTCGTTAATTATCCTCCATAAGGAAATCCAATTTCATTAATTATCGTATGAGAAGGAATTCTTCAATCACATTTTCCTATTTTAAGGCCACCTACATAATTGAACAAGAGTAAATTTACATTCCATACTTCAATTTGTATTCAAAATTAACCTAATAAACTTCATTAGTATTGCAAAAATAAATTGAGATCACTCTTACCCTTGATACTTAGAAACTTGCACATTCCTTTTGCGTTCAAGATTAGAGAGGAAGGGTTTCCATAGTTAAACTTCCTTACTCATGAGTAGACTTTTATAGTAGATTTTTATCAGTGTTACATTCCATCATAGTTTTGAAAACCAAACTAGTTCAATCGGTTCAATCATGGATCGGTCAAATGGCCGTTTCAGTCCATCTTAAAAATTATCTCTACACCAACCTAGAATGAATCGATTAGAATCGTTGGTTTAACTGACGAACCATTGAATTGGTTCCAATTTCTTTAAACAGGCTAGTTCAATTGTTGAACTATTTAAATAATTAAATAACTTAATTTAATAAATTTAGGATAAAAGATTAAACTTAATAAGTTAATTTAAATTTAATATATTTAAAATCTTTAATAAACATTAAATTTCTATAATAATCATTTGCCAAAGAAGCACTACCTAAGCATTTTTACATGACCCTACAACTCTATGTGAGTTTCTAATGCATGCAAACCCAAAAGGCTATAACAATAATACTAAGAAAATATTTCCAGGTGACATGGGACTAAATAAATAAGTTGAAGTTACTAACTTCACAACACATACACTATATATTTTTAAATAAAATTTTTAATTAATTTTTTATAATGTGAATAATATTGATTTTTTAGTTAATAATATTTATTTTTTATCTATTTAATTATACACTATAAAAATTAATTTTTTATATTATTATTAATGATAAATGATCTCTCATGAATGATATAAAGACACAAATTTATAATTTGAATTTGGTATATAATTTATGTTTAAATTATTAAACATATAATATAAATTAATAATAATTTATATTCACATTTTAAGCTTTTTTATGAATTAAATTTATATTAAATATGAATCAAATTTAAAATTATAGAAGATATTATTTTTGTATAATATTTCTTTATTTTTAGTCAAAATTTATATTATTGTAAAATTATTACATAATTACTATGTCATGATCTTATTTACATATTTTTAGTATCAATTACGTTTTCCAGTTCAACCCCTATTCAACACTAGTCGAACCATTGAATTTTGAACCTCTCAATTTCACAACCTTGCATTCAAATCAATTTGTGGGCAGCTATAGTGAATTCCTGCACAAGAATATTTTCTGCTCTGGAGGAAAGAAGTATCTTTCCTTCTCATAATTCCTCCATCAAGTTTGTTTTTATACTTTAACAATTAGAAGTTACATTTAGGTGTTGTTTGGTTGCCGGAAAAGAAAATGCAGTGTAAAGTAAATGCAATGTAAAGTAAATGTAGTGTATTCCGAATACTTTGAGATTGTTTGGTTGTCTGTAAAGTAAACGCAGGAGAACTATTTCCCTTGTTTGGTTAGGTATATCCAGAGTAAAGTAAAGCGGTATATTTGTAATAATTTTTTTTGGCATTATAACTAGTGTATTTATAAAAACAGTTTATGTATAATAATTAGTATTATTTGATTTTATAAAATAAAACTAGTGTATTTATTTATTGCACTATCTTATTATAAATTTTTTTGAGATTATAATATATAATATTCTACTGTGTATTAATTTAGCCGACAGTGGTGGCCGGCGATGGCGGAGGTGGTGGCCGACAGTGGCGATCAAAGGTGGTGGTCGATGGTGGTGGCCATAGGTGGTTGCCGGTGGTGGCGGAGGTGATGGCCGGCGGTGGGGGCCGGCGGTGGTGGTCAAAGGTGGTGGTCGACGGTGGTCAGAGGTGGTGGCCGGCAGTCGGAGGTGGCCGACAAGCGGTTGCAATGCCCTTGAGTTTGCCATTATTTAGAAGTCGCCCAAATCGGAGGAATTCTAAATGCACCAAAAATGAACTAGAACAGAATACACTGCATTTGTTTTACTTTACGTTAAATTTACTTTTCATCCAATCAAACACCAAAATTCTCAAAACCCCTGCATTTGGATTACTTTACACTCTAAATGCAGCAAACCAAACAGCCCCTTAATCAAATTTATTGATCCATTTTCTTTTCTAATAATCTGAATCATCTGAAAAAACTGGCGGAGTTACCCACTCATTCCAATAAGACACTTTAGTTATTGCATTCCATTGCTAATTAAGATAATAAGAGTTGTGAAACCATCTTAAGAACAAAGAGTGCTTCAGCTTTATGATGAAATGGAAGACAGCATAACAGGGAATATGCAATACTGCAACAGCTAAGTACCTGTAAGATGCAGAAATGAGTTATGTCAGTCCTTTTAAGCAGAAAGTGGCAACTTCAATAAAATAAATAGTTCTATTTTCAAAGGGTGGGGTAATATTTCAAAAAATGTAGTATTAAACATATAAAGGCAGGTGAATGAGCATCAAATTTATCGTTTCATTTATATTAGTATTACGTTTTACTATGATAACTTAGTGTTCTTTTTGAGCTCCTTTATTAGGTAAATTCCTTAGACAAGACTTCTATCAATTGCTTTCTGATTAAAATTATTGCAGAAAATTTGAAAATCAAACTGAATGCAGAGGGCGTTGTAGGCTAGAAGATTATACCATATTGGGGATTTAGCTTTTGACAAGTCAAGAAATGTGTATGGCCACCTGTATGTTAAAAGATTCAACGGATTAAAATTTATAGAGGAAAAAGAAAAGGTTGAAATGGTCCATGAATTATTTGTATGGAACTATGTTAGTCTCATGATATAAATATGTTCAATTTAGTTTATTCTCAAATATAATCTAAATAATCCAAACATTGGATTATTTTGGATCAGATTTGAATAGTCAATGGACTAAATTGGACATATTTGATATTATGAGGCTAAAATGGCCTCCATAAATAATCCGGTGAACATTTTAATCTTTTTCTCAAAATTTATAGAAAAGAAACTAAGCATTATTGAAGCTGCATAGTAGGGCTAAAGAGCGGAAGATACCAAATTGAGATGCAAGCATGAATGACCCATTGAAATATCACATAAATTGATGTCCATAGCATGAAATATGACATCCGAAACCAGCGGAATCGCTAGCACCAGCATGATAATGGAACAAATAAGAAAACATACTAGGAAATGAGGAAAGGACTTAAAAGGAAAGAAACATTTACCAGACGATTCAGGGCGGCATCAGAAATGAAGAAGATTGCATTTAGAGAGTGCATTACTACTTGTAGCTGCAATATCAATCAAATTATTAATCTGACTGAAATTTAGTAATTTAAGGGTTTGTATAATTTGCATGGAGGATGGCAGTACACGAGTTATTTACAATGCAATTGTGCAGCAAATTGTATAAATAATATTATTGAGATAAAGATATGAAAGCCATAAATCAAAGCAAATGAATTATAGGAGATGGATACTTACAAAACTGAGATCGTAATTTTTAATTGCTAGAAAAGGAAATATGATAAGCCAAAACACGAAATCCGTAAGCAAGAGAGCACCTGCATTTGCCTGTTAGTTTCAAAAGGTTAATTGATGAGGTGATTGCATAAGCATAGAAAAAGCCAAACGTAATAATTTACAGAAATGTACATAGATATATCCTCTCTTTCACCAAGCCGTAAGACTTGAAATAAGCTTTTAAATGAATATAAACTAAACATGATCGGGCCCTCAAACATGCTGATCTGAACAGGATATCTCAAATTTGTAGGCCTTAAGGTGTTTAAAAATTAAACTAGATTCAGTATTTTATTTAATGTAAATCAAATAACAATTACTAGCAAATCTCCAAACTTCCTACTATATTTTTATCCTAACAAACTAGCTATTGTAATTCTATGCATATCTTAAAAAATTGTTTAGTTAATACTTTACAAATCTCTACCTTAAATCAGTAACACAATAACAAATAGAGATCTCCATTATCACTCATCCTCTCCATGCTAATCACTCTAAGCTTTCAAAGCTCAACAGGGTTAAGCCCCCACACTACTGAAACAAGCCCAAAGTGACGCTTGAACTTAATGCCCATTAGATATCTCCAAATCACATCTATTCCACATAAGATAGATACATTGATACTAAAAGTGCACTTGTTCATACTCTCAAAGTGGCTTTGATGAGGGTCTATAGGATCTTTTTTGTAAAGACAACAATTTGATTGGTATATCTTAGGGTTGACTAAAGGGTTATTTGGGTGGTATTAAAACGAAAATTCAGATTTTAGACATATTAGGATTTAAAACTTCTAATCTATCAGAATTTTAGACATATTAGGATTTAAAACTTCTAATCTATCAGAAGACATGCTTTCCTTGGAGAAAAATAATGAGAAATTCCAGCTCAAAGATTTGAGATGTTAGGGAACTAATAGTGGCATATTTATGGGTTTTGGATTAATGTTTGAGGAGTTATGATATTTTTAATTTGGCTGCTCACAGCAAAAAAAATTCTCTCTTAATTTTAGGATGTTGGCTATAATATCTTAGGATTATTGGAGCATTGAGGCCTTTGAAAGTTATAAGGGATGTATGAGAATATTTAGGAGAATTTAAAGAGTTTAGATGGGTTTGGGGGTTGAGAAAAGTTAGGCTCGAGGCTATGTAGAGGAGATGAAAATTGTGTTGGGAAAGAGGAGTAAGGGTAAGAAAAGATAACTAAAGACTTATCAAAATGCTAAGGGATCGGCCATCAAACTTCACCAAAGAGTAGAGTAATCACTAAGCCTTTCCACCATGTAAGTAAAAATAATTTTTATCTAATGAATAAAAAAGTACAAAATAAAGTTCTATTTATAGGCCTTTTCAAGCCTTGACAACTTCGAAAAATTTTAGGAGCCAATAAAATATTATTACATGGATTGATGATTTATCCTAATACAAATGAAAAGAAAATAAGGGAAATAAAATAAAATTTAAAGCTTTCAAATACAAGAAAATTCAGATTGGTCAAATAAGGTTAAAATAGAGGTGGTCTTGAAATCAATCAATTTATGAAGATTATTGCCTTCTTGACTGGTATGACCCACCTACCCATCAAGAGGCATTAAATTAAGCTTCTTAATCAGTCGTCCATAATTTTAAGAGGATTATAGGATGTCCATGGGCTTGTATGGAGAGTTTTGCATGATGAACGACTCAAATATTGATAAAAATACTTTTGTTTGTGATCTTGTTCTTGGCCTTCATCTTGATGCTGCATCAGGCTACCTCTTCATTATGAATGTTGTAATGTACAACCTAATAATATGATAGACTCTGTAAACTGATCATCTGTAATTGTCTCCCGCTCAACCAATGCTCTTCTTTGTTCTAGAACCTGACTTGCAACCAAGAAACTAATATTTATTTATTTCCGTAAGCAATAGAGCCAATTTCACCCAGATAGCACCCTACAACACAGTATATTAAATCATTTTGCCTTTTCATGATAATTAGCACACAGCTTTCCCACCTTTAAGAACTTCAATAATATTTAGAATATGCATTATGCTTCACAAAGAGGACTTGAACATACAAATTTAATTCCTAAGATTAGATACATGTCTAAATAATTTTTTTCATAGAAACTTAACCACTAACACATCGTTCATAAGTGAAACACCCTCCTTATTAATGCATATGGTATGAGAGAGCTGAATTCTAAATCCAATGATCACTGCATGTATCTCTAACGGTCATTAAAAGAGCATCACTTACATCTATATAAGACCAATCAACGATAACATGTGTATCTACTAACTTGTACTTTTAATGGTGGCATTCACATATTGCTTTTACCTCTTCAAATTTTGACAATCTTTTTTGAATATTCTCTTCTTGCAATAAAGCATGTTTTATCCTTATATTTGTCCGGAGTCTTGCTTCTACCCTAATTAAAAATAGAACTATTCTCTAAGGATCTCCCCTTAAATAAATAATCCTTCACCTAGTTTTTTATTTCACATGCCTTAAGTTTAGCAATCAGATATTTCAAAGGAGGTATATTCCTAGTCATTTATATTGAAAGAATTTCTATCATATAATATGGTGTTAAGACATACTTGTAAGAGAGTGATAAATAGCACAATAAAAAACAAATTTTTATCCATATCATCAAAAATCAATTTAATATTCCTCAAAATATTGAATAATGAAATTAAACTCATTTAGATGTGATTTAATAGGTGCACCTTAAAATATGTGAAGCAAATATAATATTTCTTTATAATAGATTTTATTGGAGAGGTGTTTGGACATGTACAAAAACTCAAACTTGAGCGGCAAACCATCCTTGATTGTTTTATTCAAAAATTCATTCGCCAAACATAGTTATATCTCAAAGAGAGTTTTTCATCCATCTTTGTCTTGAGCTCTTCATTCATGTGGCTTAAGACATTCACATGACTCATGAGTACTTTCACAAGTCCCACTAGATAGAAAAATCTTGCATCTTAATTCTAAAGAGCCTAAAATTCTTTGAACCATCAAACTTATTGTTCTCAAGTTTCATGACCATCATATGCCTTAGGGATCTCACTCCAATACTAGTTGTTAGTGAAACACGCAACTTTTATATTATAGTATCAACCAGTTTTGATACAATGAACTACGAAGTAACAATAGAATTGATCAAGCACCTTGAAATGCACTAAGATTTACGTGCTTTAACTTAAATAAATTTAAGTCCAATGGAGGATGGTCCGATCTTATGTATGCATACAACCATCCAATCTAGGTAAATCCCGAAAAGAGATTTGTTCTGTTATATGGCAACCATCTAATCTTTCTTATGTAAATTTCTATGACTTGTGATATTAAAACTGAGAGCTTGTTTTTCAACCGGCAAGAATCAGGAACTTTAAGCTATCGATTTTCAAACCACTTCAAGCAAAAGCTCAATCCACAATATTTCTCACAGGCTAAAAGTCATGTTATAGAAGATCTACTTGTTCAAAATTAGGGAATATTCCTAGCATCTCTCCTTTCTTTATCTCATACAAAACAAACTATATGCAAATTAAAAATGCATGAAACTTTATGAGACAAGAAGATCCGGTCTAATGATCTGTAGATCATGGATAATGAGGTCGCACCAAACACAAATTAAATTAGGGGGATGTAGGGGGATTTGCATACATCCACATTTGTTTGGCATTTACATATGAAAGACCTAGATCTTTATTTTTACTTAAACATTCAAATCTTTAAATCATATAAAAATATAATTATTATTAACTTATTTAATATAAAATATTTTATGTAGATATTTTGATGTGATTCAAACATTAGATTATTATAAAAGTAAATATAAAATTTAGGTGTTAGATCTGAAATCACATAACAATTTTATGATATTTATGAAAATCCCTTGTTAAACTGTCGAATCAAAACTTTACACTAGAAGTTAAAGAGTAAAATAGCCATTCTACTATCATCAAATCCCCCTTGAAATTGAAGGTAATGTCTCAGTATCTATTTACCCATCCACGCCCTTGTGCTCGTTATGGCACTCAAAAGGACACTCAATTCTTGAAATAGACCTAATGAATAATGAATGATCATTAAATGTTGATATCATGCATATCCTTGAGAACTCTGTTGGAGGGAGACAGGTTACTTTATAAGGTTTTCAATAATACAAAAAACAACAAGCCAACATAAAGCAAAACTGACAAAATAATGATATAATGGTTAGTGAAAAAAGTAAAAACTAAGCTCTGTTTCCTTAGCAAACACAAACATATGAACATATGAAGTTATTCCAGTGACTTTGTTTTGAGTTACTTATCACCTGATAGATAATCTGGAAGAGAGAGCTGCCTAACCGCACAATTTTGTGAATGTTCAGGTGCTTTCTGTATCTAGTATTCTTCATTCTAAGAGGGTCAGTTGAAGTTTCAAGATCTGCAGGAGCAATGCTTGAGCCACCCTCAGCATCCGAGGTTGTTGGAATAATCCTTTCAGCAGTAACTCTTACAGATTGATGGCACCCATAAGCAGACAGCAGCAACCCAAGCTAAAACATACAGATCAAAGTAAACAAGGTATGCCAGACTGACAAGCTGTTTGGGATCATTTATATATATTATTTTATTTATGTTTTGATACAAAATAAAATGTATATAATATCGTTGAAGTATATTTTTTATAGATTTCAATTAAATTGATTTATGATGTGGGATCATCAGCGTGGCAACGACTGTCGGCACGGTGATGATGGAGGCAACATCTAAGGTAAAATAGAACATACCCCAAAGTATACTGTAACCAGAAAACTTGTCCATCTGTGAAACAAACAAATGAAAACATAACATATAAAACACAAAGATAATTTATTTGGAAATTTCAAAAGGAGTGTGCATAAACATGATGTGAACAACAAAAAGTTTACAAAATGCAAGTAATTATTTCCTCAATATAAATATTGACTTAAGGGTTTTTTTAGTTGATTGCAATTATGAATTTATTATGTTTTATTATTTGATTGAATGGCATTAACATTTTAAAAATCTCAAAAAAATTAATTTTCTTATACCCAAAATAAATAAAAATAAAATCATCTTTTTCTTTAATATATGATTTTATCTTATAATTAAGAGTCATGAAATTAAAAGGTTAAATATTAGAGCTACTCTAACCTATAATATATTCATTGGTTGTCTTTAACTAAATGGAATTAGTGAAAACAAATTCTGTGATGTGTTTTTGATATATTTTGTATGAAGATTAAGCTACTTTTGTACTCACACTTCATATCTTATCCAATATTCTACCTATCCAGATACCAAAAATATTGCTAATAGTAAAGGAAATTGGCTTACTCAGTATAATAGTATAGATTAGAAGCTCCATCCACAACTAAGTCGGCAACTATCAGAGATACAAATATAATAAAAGCTATAATCCTGAAAACCAGTAGCCATACTGGGTGTACTGTTCTAAGACAAGGTCTCCAAGCTGCATCTTCTTCTTCTTCTTCCTCTTCACCATCCTGTTCAGAACCTTCATATTTCCAGATCATAATAGAAGCTACAGCCATTGTAAACATAACCAATACAGCACAGAAGAAGAATCTCCAGTTGAGCCAGTAGGAAAGCTCTGTAGTAACAGAAGTCATTACAGGGTGCCATGAATTTCGAGAAGGTGCAGCTAAAAAATGCATGGTTAGTGCTGTATTTCTCTTCTAATCAATGTGTTAGGACTTTATTGCCTGTATTATCTTCTTCTCTTGTATATAAATGTGAAATATTGCACAGAAAGCATAAAATGTCTGAATTTTTAAGCCAATTGGCAAAAATACTGTGTAATCTTTTTTATTGATTTGTCAAACTGTAAAGATGTCATATTGATCAATGACAGCATAGGTCAAGAAATTTTATTTTTATTTCCCTATATATAACATGTGGAAGGTATAGCTTTTATTTTTATTATATTATATATTTTTTAATTGCTGTAGTAAGGATGGGTGTGAAAGCAATGAAAGGGAAGTGGAGGGAAAGATGGAGAAAACTGGCTCCTTGGTTGCAACTTGCAATTGATTAAAATATAAACGTATTTCATTCTTTTTTTTGTTGTTGAGATATTTGAGGTATTAAGGTAAACTCTCACACACATATCACATACACAAATTTCGAATTCAAGATCTCTTCGTTCGTAGTCAAAGCTCGAAACCGGCAAATTTTATAAGTTTTGGATGAAACTCTGAAATTTCGGGCAATACTCTGCCAACATTTTGGAGCTTTTGTGGAAACTCATCAAAAATGTCGGCGGAGTTTTGCCCAAAAAATAATCAAAATGGAAAAATTTTGCAAATTAAGAGGAGAATGTAGTTGAGAATTTTTACTATTCACATCAATATTATAATTAGTAAAAATTATTTTAAGGCTACAAATCAAGATGTTTTCTTTTCTTTCAAAATTTTCAATGTAAGAAAATGTCTCTCATGAATGTTGCACCTAGTTTTTTTAACCCTAAAAGTATTATATTCTATAAAATTCCTTAATTAATTGTGCAATATTATATCAAAATCTATCAAACTAAAAAAAATAAAATGTCATGTATGGTAGAACTATTCAATCAGTTAAATTAACAAAATAATTATTCATCACAAGATAACAACAAATGAGTGGCACATGTTCAAATAATAGACTAAATATATACTTAAAAATGGAAAATATTTTAATATTAATGAAGATAACATTAAAAAATAATTTTCTTAAATATTTTTCATTCCTTAAATATATTGATATTTTTTATTTAAAAAATTCTATCTTTTAATTATAAAATCTAAATATTTTAATACTTGTTTTCATTCTCTTACATGGCTTTTTTTTTCCAAATCTTAATATTTCAAATTTATTGATTATTTCATTAAATCTTGAGTCATCTAAATAAACTCCTAAAGTAATGAAGAATTATAAATTCCAAATTTTAGCAAAATAGAGTTGACTTAATAAACATATATAGAGTAAATGCCAAGTATAATTGAATTATTCAATCATCTAATGAAAAAAATAAAAAAGAATTTGTCAATCAAAAAAATGATCATCAATTACAAAACTCTTTAAAAAAATTAATAAGATATCAAACATATAGAAGCATTCCATGTATGATAACAACTATTAAACATCTATCAAATCCCATCAAATTAAAATTCAAAGAAATCACATCTCACATTATTGAATATGAAGATAATCCATTGGAAACCTATGTGGCATAAAGATGGGCCTTATCTCACACAAATAAGGCTATTAATTAGATTTTGTTCAATTTATTCTAATTGAAGCTTTAAAATTTTGATGTGGTCATCCTTATTGCTAAATATTAGCATATCATAGATGTGGTGACTTAAATGATAGTTATCTAACTACAAATCAATAGAATGCTCATTATTTCGTAGGGTCTTTATATTTGGTGATGTTTATTGCTAAGTATCATTTGAGGTAAAGACAATGCTGAATAGTGATGATGCTAGCTATTGAACCTTGAATTAATAGGGTATTTTTAGTTATAAATGGATCCCTCTGAGTATGATTTTTCATGATTGTGTCCATCATCAAGGATTGAAGTCTATGAATGTTTATTATATTTATAATAAAATAGTTTTTTTTTTAATCTACCCTTTGATTATCATCATTGATAACCACGGGATGAGACAACCTTCACTCTTTTTTTTTTTTTTTGAACATATAAGGGCTTTCCTTAGGTGGTTAGATCCATGACATGAATCAAAGCGCCTCTATTTAAGATGTTAATGTCCGTAGTTGCCCTTACTATTTAGTAGAGAGTTTAGGAGATATGAGATTTATAATTATTAAAATGGAAGAGGAGCGATAACCTTCACTAAAGAGGTGAGCTTGACCTTTATAAATGTGAATAATGTTAG
This sequence comes from Dendrobium chrysotoxum, assembly GCA_019925795.1. Taxonomy (NCBI): domain Eukaryota; kingdom Viridiplantae; phylum Streptophyta; class Magnoliopsida; order Asparagales; family Orchidaceae; genus Dendrobium; species Dendrobium chrysotoxum. The sequence continues at coordinate 56,342,324 of CM034298.1, read as the reverse complement.
ATTATTGAAGATGCACAAATGACTTATGTAAGTTGCATTACTTTTGTCATATTGGAATTCCTTCAATGCTATTAAAGTTTGGTCATGAGACTATTATTATGTTCCACACATAACTAGTTGAAAGAAAATATTAATAGAAAAAAGTAAGGATTCTATCCTCATTGAAGATCCTTCAATGCTCATGTCAATATAGCTTAAAGACTACTAAGAGTTAAAATCAATTAAGTAAATCTTTTTATTTATGATGAAAGCAATATAAGGACCCCATTCATAGCCCCATTAGATATAGTTATAATGGCTTTAGATGTGAAAGATCTCTATAATGGAGATTTCTTTAATTTATATATATCAATGGGGTTGCAAATAAATGAATACACTAAATAAGCTACTAATAAATTAGCTCAATTAAAGCTCGTTCATAGTCATTTAATTAACTAATTGAACAAACTTAAATACTTTTATAAATACTCAATTAATAATAAACAAGCTTGAACAATTTGATGTTTAATTTAGTTATGAGCAAGAATAATATCATTTAATAGCTGATGAACAAGTTCGCTATGAAGCACAATAATATGCTTATTTAAGACTTGATAATAAATTTATTTAATATATGATTATGAGGGAGTATATCTCTTTTTTATATTAGATTGTTTTTGTTATGAACACAAGCCACCTGTTTATGCTAATTTAAATATTTATTTATTTAGTAGTTTATTTAATTAATTAAAGTCTCATTTTTAAGCTCAATAGGTCACTTTTTAATAGGTTCGATAAGGCTTATTCTGATAATCAACAAGCAATTTGATAATATTGCTCATTAATATGCTCAATAAGTATCTTTTAATTACCTAATGAGTTGATCTCAAACGGAACTCAAATAGCCATAATTTTAAATAGATTGAGCTTGAACACTACTATAAATACTCCAGTAGAGCTTGAGCTCAAGCTTTGATTATGCCAAACAAGGTTAATCAATTGATGTGTAATGAATCCTCAGGATAGTGCTCAAGATAGATTATTTGACTTGAGGAAATAGAAGAATGATGTTAATCTCTTCAATTAGGATGATCTATGATTATATCCATCATTTGGATGGTTGGATCCTCCTACTCCCCTTTGATGGTAATTTTTTCATGGTAGCAAGATTCTAAAATGATAGTATTTAAGGTTAGTGCATTAATGTTATTGTACAAATGTTACAAAGACTAATGGCTATCCCTTCAACATATAGACATATAGCTTTGATTTTATAGGTGATTAGAAAAATCAGTCTTGTAGATTTGTTGTTTGATTTTAATGGTATTTATATGGTGACTTTGTTGATAAGGGCTATGAAGATAGTAATACTGGAAGTCTTCTTGGTCTGGATTTACCCCCACAAATTTAGCTTTAAAATCTTAATGAAGTCATCCTTATAGCTAAATATTAGCACATCATCTAAAAGGAACAACTAAAATGCGAGATATATAACTTCAATGCTGTAAAATGCTCATAATTTGATTGAGGCTCTATATCTGTTGGTCACCTACCAAACATCTTTTGAGATGGAGCATCGTCGATAGAGTTAATAGAGTCACTGATTGAAGATCAATATTTCATTAAACTTTTTTTTTTTTTTTTTAAATTTGTGGATCCTCCCTTTGATTATGGCCTTTGACAACTGTAAGCATCTTTAAGATGCGACTATCTTAAAATATTTTTCTTTGAAGGTTAAGGGCTTGGCGCTTTGATACATCAATGAACCCTTTGGTTAATTTGTAGCAATTTATCTTGCATTCAATCGAAAGATAGAGAACCAAGCCAAATATCTATTACCTTTAAGATCTGAGTTTGATCATCATTCCACTAGATGTGATGGATGACGGATGGATCAGTGGATTATATGGGCAAATTGTAGATGGCTCGTGTGTCCTGCACGCACGTGGAACTGCCTATCTTGAAGTCTTGTGAACATCTCAATGAGCGATCTTGAACAGTCCTCCTTTTAGGAATTGAGATGGCTAATCTATTAATGGCCAGCTGCAGGAGAAGCTACACCATGACTATGACTATATGACTCTGAGTGGGTGATGAAGAAACACATTTAAATGCATGTACATGCATGGATTTCCTCGGTTTTGATTACAAGAAAGCATCTGCATATATTTATGGCAAGGAAAAGTAGGTGCCTTCTTAAATTCTTGACACAGACAAAAAGTTAGAGCTTGGTCAGTCTCAGTCATGCATGCATGATCATCATGGATGCATGCATGCATTCATGACTAGCTCTCTCAAAAAATACTTCAGATTAAGACTTCATTTGGTATAGCTTTTTACCACTGTTTTTTTACTGTTTTCAAAAAATATATATATACTAAAAAGCTGCTATAGAAAGCGGTAAAAAAGCTGTTCCAAACAAAGCCTAAATGATGATGCACATGCACCTCTTATAAAAAAAAATGTATGCATGATGATGCATTGGAACTTACATATGATGTGCATGGGAGAGACATGATACAATATTGCAGAACTTGGGTGGATTCCATGCATTAAATTGCATTCAACTCAGCGCAAGCGGACACCTTATTAATAACTGATGAAGCTTTTTTGTAGGGGAGAAGAGACAAATGTGCATATTTAGAAGCTAATACTATTGATGACAAGATGCCATTCTTTCCTTTTCCAATACACTTCCTAGAAACATCCATATTTCAAACTGGGCTTCTTGTTCAATTAATTAAGTCATCTATGGATGTCTCTTTCATTAGAAGAAGAAGAGAGAGAGGTCCTATAGCTGTTCCCCTTGGTTATGGCAGAGGAGAAGAAGGTGGAGATTTAGAAAGGAGAAAGCAACAGATTGGGGCCAGTCTCTTTACAAGACATATGCAGTCAGCCATGTTGTTTCCGCACAGACTTCTACCAATGTTAAGAGAGAGAGAGAGAGAGAGAGAGAGATTCCTAATTCCTTGTGGATATTGTAAATACTTAGTGCATGTAGCATATGTAAAGTAGATAGCCAAATTAATGATCACTGATCTATTATGTATGTGGGTGGTGTTGAATTCTAAGCAGACTTGAAGCTTATATTACTGAAATTAATGAGATATATTACTGAGCCAAAAATAGAATCAAGAAGATGAAGAAGCTAATCACCCTTATATATTATCTTTAGGAAAGATTATATGTGATTAAAATTTAAATATCAATATCTCCAATAATCCTATAAATACAAAAGAACAAGATAGCCATTAGAAGTATCTTTTTGGCACATCATCTGACAAAATCAAGAAGATCAGCTTAATTTAATTTTAGTTAAAGGTGAAATCAAAATATTTGATTTTAAATTTAAGCCGATTCGGCTCGAACTCAACTCAGTATCGGCCCCTATTCATAACCATCAGTGCCATATCAAAACAAAAGGACAAGGTAGCAAAATGAGTGGCATCTCTCCACCACATTATCTAACACGATCAAGTCGATCGATGGATAGATCAGGACCGCCTATTCAAGCCTAGAAAGATCAGCTTAATTTGGCTATATCTAGTTCTTGACAAACAGCTAGTGATCTGGTGCATCAGTTGTCTGTAAATCTATTTAACCACTTGTCAAACACCAAAAAGTAAATTATACTTCAAAGTTCATCTCTTCTTACTCATCCTTTCCACTCTAGCTAGCTTCCAAATCCCATCACAGCCATGAGTACATGTAGCAATCAATTCTCAGATCTCCCATGCCAACTTGGATATGTTCAGTGCAGCTTCTGCACCACATTCTTACTGGTAACAATCTGCATGAAAAATTCATTCATTTGTTCAAAAACCATATAAAATTTTTCAAACAATATTGCTATATGATGCAGGTGAGCGTTCCTTGTAGCAGTTTGCTGAAGGTGGTTACAGTGAAATGCGGCCACTGTACTGGCTTACTATCAGTTAGCTTGGTGAGAATTTCCTTTGCTCCTCTGCAGCTTCTTCACTATCTCAGTTATCATCAGGTGTTCATTACTGTACCAATATGCTTCACAAATCTTTTCATTCAATAGTAATGATCTAGAAATCAAATAAGTTGTCTGCAAACTGTTCAGAATTTTCTTTTTTCGTAGAAAAAAATTTGCATCAAAGGTACAAAACATGGCACAAACATATACATATTTTATCAGAAATATAAAACCATTATGCTGAACTGCAAAATTTTCATAAATAATCATAGATTTTGATGAAATTTTCAGGAAAAACAGCAAGGAATGAATGGAGAAAATGAGGACAAAATCTATGGCTACGATGGTGAGGAAGATGCTGATCAGTTTCTAGGAAGCGAAGATTCTCCTCCTCCAGCAATCATCACCATCAACAAACGTCTGTGATCATTCTCTTAAACAAAATAATATTTATTTAATTTTGAAAAAAAAAATATTAATTTGCATATATGGATTTCACTCTATTACAGCTCCAGAGAAGAGGCAAAGAGCTCCTTCAGCTTACAACCGATTTATCAAGTATGCTAATTTCCACCTTTGAATGCTCATAAAACTTTAGGATATTTCATTATATTATATTATATTATTTTTATATTTTTAATATAATCATTTTTTTATGTATTTTTTAGAAAGTTTTAAAATAGAGAAATTAATTATTGATTTATGATTTTTGTTAAATTTTGAAACATCACATTTTTTTATTTTCTATATTTTCTATAACTTAAGATTTATGAAAATCATATCAATATATTATAAACTGTTTTGCATTTACAAATATAAATATAAAAATGCATTTTATGATTTCATTATGCAATTTTGTCATGCATTTATATGATGATTGTGTTCCCTAAAATATTTTACCATGGGTAAAGTTATAAATATCAATTTACATTCCTAGATAATTATTTACAAAAAACTTGCATCAAAGCTCCAAAAGATCTTATAGTTTTTTTTTTTTTGCAAAATAACATAATAATAATCAATAATTTTCAGAAAATATTTTTCATGCAAAGATCTGGCAAGAGCTTTGATAATTTTTTTTCAAAAAATAATTTATCAGTAATAATTTAATTTGCAGGGAAGAGATCCAAAGGATCAAAGCTAGAGATCCAAGCATCAGCCACAAGGAAGCCTTCAGCAGTGCAGCAAAGAATGTGAGTATAATTTGTTAATGTAATTTACAAATTAAAATATTGATAATTAAGTATAATAAAGTAGCTTAATTATTAATTATGATTAATTTATTATTAATTAATTAATTAATTAAATTTTTATAAATGCAGTGGGCTCATTTTCCTAGATTCCAGCACAGGGAGAAAGGAGAAGGTTGCAGTACAAGGAAAGAGAGCAAGAAAGCTAGAGAAGAAGAAGCAGTATATCAGGTATTTGAATATATTTATAAAAGACTATTAATTGTGTGCATCAAATCTGCTAATTTTATGATAAAAAAATTAATTAAGAAAATATTCTCATATTTATAAAATTATAAAAGTATTTTGCATACAAATATTACATAAATTCTATAATTTATTTTTAAATTTTGGATATTAGCTTTATGAATAAAAGAAATTTAATTGAAGTATATAAGTAAATATTAATCTTTTATCATTTTTATAAATTTTATAATTACAAATAATCTCTTGGTCTATTTTTTTTTATTTATTATTGTGTGTATATATATATATATATATATATATATATATATATATATGGAAAATTGATCCATGACCTTGAGTAAAAATCATCTTCTTCGGACCTACATTGCAACCTTGCTTATTTCATAGCTATCTTCTCTAGATATGCACCAATATTGGTTGTGTTATGTCTCTTTCAAACCTACACCATAACCTTGGCCATAACTATCTCCTTCAAGGCATACATAACAACCATGCTTATGTCATAGTCATCATCACCTCTAAACCAAGAAGTGATCATGCCTTAAAGTTTCTATATATTATGATGTAATTTAAAATTATATACTTTTTAAGACTTGAAACTATGTTCTCACTTATAATACTAAGATCAAAAAAAGGGGCTACTATTGGGATTACAAAAAATTCCTAGATGAATAGGCATGAATTTTGATACAATGAACAAATATCAAAGCACTTAAAAGGGGGTGGGCTAATTTCATATTATATCTTTAAGTGTTATCTTAGCAACCAAATGATGTATATTGTAATCATTCAATCCATACCTACATCCACAAGGACTACCTTGATTACCTTAATTATCCACCAAACTATAAGTCATTCTCTCTCCTCTTCTTCTAGAGAGGACTATCCTGACCACTCGTTATGATTATCTATTGCAACACTTTTGGATCACCTTTATAAACACCTCTAAACAGGGGCGGAACCAGCCTTAATTTTCAAGGGGGGCAAACTTATAAGTAATTATTGGTGTTACCTCGAATTTGACTCGACCGTTTGCTATAAAAAAATAGGTCAATAGAGGATATGTCGGGGGTCCAAGGTGGGGGGGGGGGGGGGGGGGGGGGGGGGGGGGGCGTGGTAAATGCTAGATTTAGCCATATTTGGTGGCCTCAATAACCTTCTTTTACCTCCCTATCACCTACATTTCGTCATCTCATATCAATATCAATGGAAGGATAAATCTATCCAACTCTAATGACCTTGATGAGCTTCCTATGCCACCTTTTTGTTGTTTTAATCTTAGATCCAACCATCATTAGTGATCTTCACATTATTCCTATGCATCCTTGTTGTAACTTTTATGTTATACTATCTTCACCTCCAAAAGAGGGCCAATCTAATCCTCTTTAATGACTTCTATGAACTTCTTGCACAACATCATTCGCCGCCTCAATATTGTACCACATTAATCTATAGGAAAAGGACAAATGTATTCACCTCATCTACTTCATTGATTTTCTTATCACAAGGGATAGTTGCAATAGCTTTGTTCCACCTACTTTATATTAGTCTTCTCCAAATTTTTAAGAAAGGGCAATGCTTTGTAACTCATAGTTATTGCTAGTGCATGCTGTTTTAATCATGCTAGTGCTAGCTCTATTTGTTTCTTTAATTTTATGTGAGGACTATAATTTATTCTTTGGGTAATTAAATATCTCAATATTGACATGATTTAATATTAATTTAATGTTATAATTTTTTAACATTTGATGCAATGAATGGCCTTTAAATGCAATGTTAAAATCATTCACTCTATTTGGAATCATTAAAACAAGTGGTAAGAATGATTTAATAATTTTTTTTATTATTTGAACATCCATTAATTGATTTAATCAAATTTTTTAAATTGGATAGCTTTTTTTTTTTTTGGATTAGAAGATGATTGTGATTTAAAACTGCAGAGAATTTTAGATGACTTAAAATCAAATACATAATTTATTTGATAATATATTGCATGTAGTAGATGATTTCAAATTGTGAAATACATAATAAATATAATTTTTTAAAAAATATTTCAATAAGTCATGCAATAATCCTTGAATTTTCACATACTTGATGATTGGTTCAATTTACATAAAAATTGTTGAAATAAGAACCCCTTATAATTTTTATGTTGTACACCATAGTCAAATGTGTGATCTTGAATTTTCAAATTACATAAAATTATATATATTAAGAAATAGAATAGGCATTCAACTATAAGGAAAAAAAATACTCATCTCTCTCTCTCTCTCTCTCTCTCTCACTCTCGCTCCAACCTCCAGAGGAGAATTATCATTTTCCACCAAGCTATTTAGATTTTGCTTTGTGCTATCACATACAAATACAAGATAAAATTCATTCATTCTCTTTCACATCATTAAAATTAGTGACAAACAAAAGAATTTTGAAGATCATTTGAACATCAATCACATGCATCACAATTTTCACTCTGAAGGATTCTGACTTCATCATAAGATAATTGTGAGTTCAAAATAAAGAGACTTTCAAATGGTTTAAAATCAAATACTTCAATTTTCGAGGGTTTTATGCACTTAATGGATAATTTTTATCGTTGAAATATGTGAAAAACTAGGATTCTATAAAAGCTTCTATATGTCTATGAATCTTCCTGATATTTTTTATTAATTTGACGACTAATTAAATATCAATGAAAACTCGATCAACATATAAAATTTTTACATTTTTATTAAGGGTGTGATCATCTATTTAACATTATATAAATATATATATATGTGCACTAATAAACAAAATTTCATTTATTTTGAGCTTATTTGGTATAATATTTATTGATTTATTTATAGATGGATGGAAGAAGAGTTCAGAGATTTCAAGAGAGGAAGGCATTGAGGCATGCAATACTTATGGACACAAATGCCTTGGCTAGTTAGATGGCAAGATTGATCAGAAGCTACAAGTTGAAATTATGGACAGAAATCATATAAGAAATTTCTTATAAAATTTCTTATATTAGATGTTTTCTTATAAGAATTCTAATTGTGAAATTTCTTACATGATTTATGTCTTAAAATTATGATATGTAATGAACTTTTACATATAAGATGTTGCATGTTCTTGAATTCATAGTGATAAGTCTATTGCCCAAATTAATAACTTTGAGAGTTAAAAAATAGATAACATTTGATAAATCACTACCAAAAAATATGGTCATCGCAGCAAATTGTAGCGATCAAAACCGGTGCTAAATTAGAGTTTCGGCAGTGGTTCTAAAACCGCTCTTAACATTTGCTGCGAAAAATCCAATTTTTTGGTAGTGAATAGTCTAGCTTCACCATCTAGGTGTATGGGATTTTATTTATTTTATTTAATGTTATTTTAATAGGGAAATTCTATATCTAAAATTACAATTTTGAGTATTTATATATATATATATATATATTCGTTTTCATTGGTTAATATGAAAAATCTTGAAGAGCACGTCAAAATCCTAACTTTTATTTTTTTTGTTTTTTTGTTCCTAAAATTCTTAATATTTTATTCATATGGCCTATAAATTTATTGATTATGTAATTCATTTTTTACAACTAGATATTTATTTCATAAACAATCCAAATTTGAATGTATGTGCAATCATTTCCTTCTTTCTTTATTTTATTATAATGATTTAAATTTTGTGATATTTTTTTTTTAACTCTAAGAAACTACCTCTCAATCCAAAATAAGCTTCTTTAAAAAACTATAGTTCTCAATCATTTCTTAGTTTCTTAAGGCTCATTTATGTAGGAAATAATTTTTATATTGCTAAGGGCATCTCCAACCGAAAAACCCACTTTCCACTCCAAAATACCATAAAATTGCAAAATGCAGTAATTCGTCTCCAATAGAACTCCACTTCACCCGCTTCTTCATCGCGCTGCCAAAAGTAACCCTCTTTCTCATCTTTAGCGCGCTTTTATGGCAAATCACAAACACATAGAAAAAATAGCGTGTGTGAACAGTACGAAGAATGGCACTATTCACTCCCGAGGAATAGCGGGCGAAAACGCATTCGGTTGGATTATTTGGCGGATGACAATCACATGTATGACGTTTGATTGCGGATGGTCTAAAACATTAATCTTTGAATAAGAAAATTGTAGTTCAATTGGGTAGTGGAAGCATTATAAAGCCTCTATCAACTCTCATGGATGCTTTAAAAAAAATATTGCATGGAGATGACTCTTTTAGGATAATACATCAAAAACAGAGTCTTCAAAAGATATAATTTTAGGCATGAGACCTAAGGTTTCGTTTGAGACAGCTTTTTTGTTACTTTCTAAAGCAATTTTTTAATGTTAAAATATCAAGTTTAAGAAATTTTTAAACTAAAAAACTATTTTAGAAAGCAATAAGAAAATTGTCACAAATAAAATCTAATTCTACTCAACCTTTTTGGTCTCAAACTTTTGTATAAGATTTATTTTAATTTCTTAAGATTTACAACAACTATCAAATTCAAGATCTTATTCATATAGAATCCTTCATGAATTTAAAATTAAAAAGAAAATGTTAAATTCAGACTTTATTTGCAGTATCTATTTAAATGAAAAAAAAATCAATATTCCTACTTTTTTTAATTTCTTTTTTAATTTTTTGTTTAATGAGTAGAATAAAAATTAAGATCATTAAAATACCAATTTTTGATAGGGGTGTAAAAGAGTCGAGTCATCTGGCTTGAGCTTGAGCTTGGACTTGATTAATTAATTGAGTTCGAAATTGAGTTGAGCTTTATTCCATGAGTTCGAGCTGGCTCACAAGCCAACCCATTTATTATGAAAAAGAGAAAATGATCATGATTCAACCAATAATTATGATAAAATGAAAAAAAGTGCAATATATTTTTAAATATTTTTACAAACTTGTACTTAAAAAGCAAAATCCTAATATATTTTAAATACATTTTACATTAATATTTTTTAAAATAAATTGGCTCGCAAGCCAACAAGTCGAGTCATGACTTGTTTAAATTTGACCCATTAACTCATCAAACTCAGCTCACAAATCATTTTAAAATGAGAGCGGCTATAAATAAATACCCCGAAGCGGTGCTCTCTGCATCTCAAGTTCTCAACTGATCTGGCAAATCCTGTACCGCTTATTTTTGCGTAATAAATATTTACAGGAGAAATTTTTGATAAAATTTTAATATTTTTGAATTTATTTTGAGCTCATCATACCAAACTTCAATCAAAATATCTTGAATCAGAATTTTTCCGTATTGTTTGCCTTCTTTTTTCCATTATTTCTCTCTCTCTTTCTCTCTTTTTCAACCAGTTCTGTAAGCTGAAGCGTTTGTTGTTAAACAGAACGGTCAAGAAACTCTTCACAGCCTTCCATGGATTCCGATACTACAGATCCTTCCTACTGGCTTAACTGGAGATTTTTCTTCTGTGCTATGGAGATTCTGTGTTCCATTGCCCTAGCTTCCATTTTGATATGGAAATATGAAGGTTCTGAGCAAGATGGCGGAGAGGTAGAAGAAGCTCAAAATGGAAAGATGGGGGCTTTTCACAAGGATGAGATTTGGACGCCTTGTCTCAAAACAATTCATCCTGCTTGGCTTCTTGTTTTCAGGGCTGTAACCTTTTTTCTTTGTGTGGTTCTGTTAGTTGTCGACATTGTTGTGAAAGGAGCTTCGCAACTGTACTATTATACACAGTAAGACAGTCTTCCCCTCCCATTTTGGTTTTGGATTGGTATTTATTTACATAAGTTAGATAGGTTTGTGTTGGATTGATGGCTATATCCTATATGATTTGTTGCATGGAAGCATAGGACAGTAGTGAGCTTTTTGTGAATGAGTTGAGAGGAACCTGAGAAGATGCTTAGGAGAAGGGAACAGGAGAAAGAAAAAGTATGAATCAAGAGAAGTTTCCTTTTCTGTTGGTTTGAAGTTTCATCTCGATGAACAAATGAAATCTTTCTGAAGATCTTAAGTGGATATTTTTCTGGTGTTGTTTAATCATCTTTCATTTTTATCCTCCTAAGTTAATTCCTTTTTCTTGTCTCGAGAAACTTGGGGCTTTTTTTCTTTGAGATAAAGATCAAAATAGCCCCCTGACTCTTTACAAGGACTAAAATGGTTCTTTAATATTTAAAAGTTTCATTTTAGTCTCTAGATTTTAAAAATAGAGACCTAAATGATTCTCAAATAAAACTAATTTGGAACCTATTTAAAGAGTCAAGGAACTAAATTTATACTTCTATATAGTTGATAACTAGTTTGGTCATTCAAAAAAGTTAGGCAACTAATTCGGTCTTTTTCTCTTTTTTTCTTTCTAAGCGGGGGTGTACTCAATTTGAAGAAGATTAGTGAATGTCATGTTGCTATACACTATGAAATGGATCATATCATCTCTCTTCTCCAAGACACAAGCTTACTTAAGGAGAATCATAAAAATTTTGATGTTCTCTTTTGTGATGCTTACTATTTTTTATAATTACATTGTGAAAAGGTTGGAGTAGCTCCAGTGGCAGATAAGATTAGAAAGAGTCACCTTAAATGGTTTGGTCACATAAAACATCGGCCTTCCACTGACGGGATTAGGAGAGTAGATGTATTAGATTTGGCCTATTTTAAGAAAGGTAGAGGTAGAAAGTATTAGAAATGATCTTTTTTATTAGATTTAAATGAAAATTTGACTCTTAACAGGACACAATGGAAAAAAAAAAATTCATGTAGCCAACCATACACAGTTGGATAAAGGCTTGATGTTATTGTTTTTGTTGTATTGTGATTCATCATACTTGCTTATGATTTGATGTTACCATAGCATGAAGTTAAGTGCACTCTTTTTCTAAAATAAATTGGCTAGTTTTTATACATCTTATTTTCTTTATGTTATTTGATTAGGGTCATTTTCCCTGGGTCTTACTTTATGTTACATGAAAGTTATACTGCATAAATGATTGCAAAGTATGGAGTAAACCTTATGACAACTCTTTTGTTTCCAAACCTTTTGAACTTTCGTTTCTATAAGGATTGAAACCTATCTCAAATATTTTATTGATTCAAAATAGAAAACAAGGGTAAGTATAGATAAGTAATCATAAGGCCAATTATAGATAAGGGGGCATAAAGATGGTTGATAATCAAATTGTGCCCAAAGAACTAGTGAATATATAGTTTATTAAAAAAAATCAAAGTCTGGACTCCAACTTTTGACCTCCACCCTTGAAATCAAGAAGCATACCACTTTTATTGGAGCTCTTTCATAATCCATATAGTCTTAAATGTCAAAATATGGAATACATGATCATATAATTTACAAATTTAACCTAAACTTGTTTGAAACATTTACTTTTAACATCAGTATGATTTAGGCTTCGTTTGGGATGACTTTCTTATTGCTTTCTAAAGTAGTTTTTTAGTACAATTTTTTTTAATTAGAAACTTTTATACTAAAAAGTTGATTTGAAAGCATTAAGAAAGCTTTCCCAAATGAAGTCATAGAAGATCATAACCTTCTTGCCCATTGAATTCAAAGTTCGAAACCCTCATGCCATTTAATATGATTCTTCCTATTCATAAGCAAATGAATGATTCTTTGTTTCTTATAAGTTCGGGGATATAATTCCTTTGTCACCATCTCTCATGTGGTGAGACATAATTCCCACTTTCTCTTTCTTTTGAATTATATATGTTACATAAACTGTATTAACCCTCTTTTTCAAAACCTTTTTGGCTGTTGGTGTCATATTTTGACTCCCTTTTACTTGGATTTTTCAGATAAATTCTCTAAATATTTTGAGTTGATAGTTTCTGTTTCACAGGTGGACATTTTTCCTGGTTACAGTATATTTTGGGGTATGTTACATTTTACTTTTCATTTATTTATATTCATTTGGCACTTGAGAAATCTATTTGTCTGTGTATTATGGCAGGAAAGTTTTCTTTAGAGTCATCTATAGCTTTTTGAATTTTCTTTCAGAAGGCTTCCTTTGATTTTTCCTGTTTTTTTTCACTTTGGGATTCATCTTTTAGCTTGGATCGTTGTTGTCTACTTATGGATGCCTTCAATATGCAAAAATGACTGATGATAGGATTGATTATTTACTCTTGGATCCTGAGGGTGGCATATCTGTTTCACCTGCAAATTCTGAAATTGTAAATGGCACTCTTACAGTGAAGAATCCTGGACTGCATGAGAACCTGAATATTCAGAAAATTGTGAATCTAGGTGGCTATCTCTTCCAAATTATCTATCAGGTCTATAGCTTAATTCAATTCTTTCTTTAACTGTTCATGAAGTAAGCATTGACAGTTGTGATTATGATTATGCCTTTATGTCAGAAGTCACTGTTCAACGGTCACATTATCTTATGAATTAGAAGTTCAAAAAAAAAAAAAGAAGAATTATCTAAGTCAGAGTTTTTATGTACAAATATGTTAACATAGCTTGTCTACATCTAACAAAATTCACAATAAAATATGCATGGAGTCAAAATCCTCCTTATATTCCAATATGCATAAGTGCGACAGACAAGAATCTTGCTCTTGAAGCATTGTTAAGTAACTTTATTTTGTGCAAGTCTGTTCCATTTGAGTGCCTTAATAATGGGCACAAGGGATTGGATGAGTAAACATAAATAGAAATTGTGACATACCTCCTTTATAATCAATGGTAAGCTGAGGCCAAAATGGTTGTTTTATTTTCTGCAATCAAGAACTGGGTTTGTTTGGAGCTGCATGCTGACGTGCAACAGCAACAAGCATCGCACATGCCAAACAAAAGCTGCATGTGTTGGAAATTAGGCAAGATCTAATTCAAATTACTGAGAAAAAAATAAACAAAAGAAAAATAAAACACAGAAACACACCATGATTTTTGATATAAGCTCCCACATTCTATAGCTACTTATTGTTGCCACTAATGTAGGTTTCACATGATAATGATGATGAAGACTTAAAAGGGAAATTAGCAAGATCATAATGATGATGTAGTTGCTCCATTTCTCTCTTCATTTTATTTGAGCAGTAAAGCATTAGAATGGTGTGCAATTAGCAAGATTGTAAAGAAGTCCACCATCATTTGAATATGAGTTCAATAAGAATGCTTTTTGTGCTTCTTCAATATAGTTATGCTACTGTAATTTAATCTTTCTGCATGACTACATCAAGGAAATGATACAAAGCTTTCATCTTGCAAGTATAACGTTAAGTACTTTTGCTTATGAAACTTGTCTCTCCTACTTTATATGGAATTGATATGTATATTGGTTTTTAATATTATATCTGTAAGCTTGTATGTTTACATTTTCCTATGCTTATGAAAGTCACCTCATCTGCCCCTTGCAACTGTAACAGACAAATGCAGGTGCTGTCATGCTCACGGATTTCGTCTTTTGGCTTATCATATTTCCGTTTCTAACCCTCAAAGATTATGATCTCAGTTTTGTAAGTAATCCTGTTCTGTAATTCATGCATTGTTTATAATCTTAAATCTATGATGGCTTGAAAAGTGTTAATTCTGATGAGAGTAGCCTTTTGAACACAGAAAACTGTATGAGCATGAGAATTAAAGTAAGTGTTATACAGTCTGTTTCATGCTTTTGATTACCTCTAGTTCTTATTACAGTTTCAAATATTACGTTTGTGCATATAATTTATACAACCTTAGTCGCTTGGGAAACAAGATCAGTTCTTTAGATCTTCGTTACACTATATTTAATACACAGCCAATAATTAGGTATTGAAAACACCATATATCACTGAAGACCGTTGGCTGAAGGGTTGCAATATGAGGGCGATAATAGAACTGATCCATTAAGAAAATCAGTCCAACTGAAAAGAAGTTTTAATTTGGTCAGTACCATGCAATAGCATATGATGATGCTTGTTAGGAAATAATATTAGAAGAGTATATAATTTGGAATAGGCTTAGTTGTGCTATCTATTTATGAGGATGATACATTGCTCGCTAGTTAAAGAATGCAAGCACTACTTACAGAATTGTTTTGTAACTAAAAATCTAGATACTCTAAATATTTTTTTGGGATTGAATTTACTTAATGCAAGAAAGGGATCTCTTTATCAAAAAAAAAAACTGTCATTGATCTTTTTGAAGAAATTGAATTTTTCTGACACAAATTAGCTGACATCCTCATTAATAAAAAAATCATGTCTGGTGTGGATATACCACATGATGATCCATCTCACTATCAAAAGATTAGTTGAAATTTTGATTTATCTGATAATTACATGATTGGATATCTCTTTTATTGTTTGGTTTGTAAGTCAGCACATGTAAAACCCCAAAAAAAAATTATTAGATTGTTGTTCTTTGTATTTCAGATACATAAAAAAAAAACTTTTGAAAAATAACTATTGTATACTTAGACTATAAATGTAAGGGGTTGTTTTGTTGGCTAAAAAAAGAATGCAGTATAAAAGGAATACTTTGAAATTGTTCTGATGAGTGTAAAGTAAATTGCAGGTGATTTTTTTTTGAAATAAATGAATGAAGTGTAAAATTCCAAGATGGTGGTCGGCGGTGGTGGCCAGGGCGGGTGGCGGGTGGCGGGTGGCGGCCTAGTGGCAATGGTGGTGGCCGACTACGGCTACCGATGGTGGGTGGCGGTCAATGACCGGTAGCGGCGGTAGGTGGGGTGGTCAATGACCGGTAGCGGCGGTAAGTGGTGGTCGGCAACGGTGGCCGGTAGTGGTGGTCAATGGCGGCTGGCGACGGTGGTGACCAACAGATGGCGGCGAGTGGCAGCGACCGACGGCGGGAAACTATTCTCACTCAAAACTAAGCGAGTTTAGTTTACCTCAAAAAATGAACTAAAATAGTTTACACTACATTTACTTTTCTTTGTATTCATTTTCTTCCAACCAAACATCAATATTTTTAAAATCTCTATATTTGAAATACTTTATATCCATTTTCCTTCCAACCAAATGGCCCCTAAATTATGAAGCAATAGATCTATTGATTGCAGAAACCCAACTTATGGGTACACCTGTTTTGTGGGAGGTAATCTTGTCTCTTGGAGTAGTAATAAACAAACTATTTAGCTAGATATAATATGAAGCGAAATATTGAACTATAATTCATATTTCATGTGAAATGATGAGACTCAACACTCTATTAGAACTCAATTTTCCATGACTAAACCTATGATTTTGTATTGTGGCAATCATCTGAACTAATAAATTACACCAACTTAATGGGGGGTGTTAGCATATGATGGTTTTTAGGAAATTGTTATATTAGGCTATTATACAATTTAAGAAAGATATTTATTCTTCCTTAATTTTAATTTATTCTCATTTATTTCTTCTTATTGTAATTTTCCTATGCACCTATAAATAGTCATCATCGCTTAGCAATAAGATCATCAAATTCTATCTTCATAGCACCATGAAAACAAAAGCTTAATTAAAAACTTCAGAGATACAATAACATAGGGGTGTCAATAAATAAACCCAATCCGCCAACCCAACTTAGATCCGACTCGAAAAATTCAGGTTCGGATTGACTCCTTTAATAAACATGTCACGATCCGGCCCGGCTAGCCCGAATTAACGAGGCGGGAATAGAAGGTCGTACGGAGAAACATCAAACTTTCAAATCTTAAAACTTGCAATTCATAAATATAAATATCTTCCAACAATAATATAAGAAAGACCACTAAACAATCAACATAAAAGTTTGCAAACTTCATCAACATAACATCCGACCATTAAAACATAAACATAAACTTAAACATAAACATAAACTGGACATAAATATCAACTGAGTTCACATCTCAATCCTTAAACTCAACTCAACTCAACTCAACAGAAAATAATAAAAGAACCTTTCTTCCTGAGGCCCTCTACGACGATATGTGTACTGTCGTCTCTTAGCCATCACTTATCTCCTAAAAAACATTCCCAAAAGTAGGGTGAGCTTACTTGCTCAGTAGGTAAATCATATATTCCATAAAAATTTTACCAAAATCGTTATAAAATATTTCATGAAATAAATCTCACATGAAATCTTTACATATCATCAATTTTAAATAATTGAAAAAGCCATTCTTAAATGGGAACATTTTCATAACCTTCATTAAACAATAAAAGACTTTTCATAACTTTTTCCTCTTTCATAAACTTTTAGAAAAACATGAATGAATATAATATGCGTAATAACACCCATCTCGGAGGTACCCATAAGTTTGTACTGATCAGGTACACATTTCATTAGCCATTCCTTTACCATTTGGTTCCTAAGAACCCATTTACCATTCGGTTCCAAAAAACCCCTTTACCATTTGCTCCGTAGAGCCCTTTACCATTTTTGGGTACTTCGCATCAGCATGCACAGTCTCATATCATAAACTTTAACTATTTTCAATCATTCATATGTTTAATAGAAAAACCATCAGGATTCATATATCAAAGCATTATCTAAACATGAAATTAATGAATTCGAAAGAACATGCTGGTTGCAACATCATAAAAATTTATAAATCATAAATCCATATAAACTTGAACACTGAATTTGCATTGTGTAAAAGGAGCAAAACAATAAAATTCTTACAGAATATATGAGGTACCTACATTAACAATTGCAACGTAAATCTCATTGACGCCGTTAGACACGTGACGCCCATTTAATGATCAACACCTAAAATTGTACATAAAACCAATGTAAACTTTACATGTCTTAATTGATTACTATTAGAAATTCTTAATACTTAATTAAAATTTATTTACATTTTCGGATTTAATAAAATTCAATATTTTTAAAAACCCTAAATCCTCAATTTCATCAAATTGGTATACCAAAATTATCACTAAACATATCTTAATAATTACTTTGTTTATTTTCGGATTTATTTAATTAGAAAATTATGAAAAATAAAATTTCTAACTAAAGTTCAAAATTTTGCTTTAGGAACATTCCTAGGACCCATAGGAATCACTTTTGTGAAATCACTTTAAGACACTTTGATTTTTAGGAAAAATCCTAATTTTTCAAAACTCAATAGAATTTAGGAAAATTCATTTTCTACCGTTAAAACATCATTATAAACCTACCCTATTGATTTCGTAAGGAAATATGGAGTTTTTTGCAAAACCCTAGAATTTTTCTTTCCAAAAATCTAGAGAATGAGAGGGATTTGTTTCAAAATAATCATACCTTAAGACTCCCCTCATCGTCCTCTTCGATTTGCACTAAATTTCTCGCCTGAAAACCGTCGCCGGAGCCGCCGCCGAAGTCGCCCGTCGCCTCTTCTGCTCACGTCCGCCCCCTCTTGTTCGGCCGAATGGAGAAAATGAGGGAGGTGGGGATTTGGTTTTGCCAATTTAGGGAGAAAGGGGTTTCTAAAAGATCTCCTTGCCCTCACTTAAACCACATTCGCTTTAGTATTCACTAGGGGTAAAATAGGCATTTTTGAACTTCTAATTTTTATATCTCTCAAACTAATCAAAATTAAATATAAGTTTTATATATCAAATTTCTCAGAATTTTGCGTAGAATTTTATAAAATTATTTTCGTTAAATTTCGTTAACTTTGATTTTTCACTTAAGTTTCGTCACGACGCATTGAAAAACGTGCGATAACCTACTATCATCGTTTTCGGGTTTTACAAAACATGTTGGGTTTAAGTTATGTATTCTGACCCGTTTATTAATGGGTCAGGTTCAAATTATCTGTCGACCCGATTTTGACTCGAAAAGACCCGTTTAATATTTTTCTCCTTAAATTCTTTTATTTGTTGGTATAATCTTCTCCTTTTTTATCAATTAACCTAAATTATATGATTAACTAGTTAATAAAAATATTTTTTAAATTAAAATGGATTATCCGGTTGTGTTTGAGTCCATTTTGTTTACCCGTTTATTAAAAGGGTTGGATTCTGATTGATCTGATTCTAGTCAATTGACCCGTTTTGACACCCCTACAATAAGACAAACATTTTATTTTTCTTAAATAACCTATATTGTATTCATATTTTCTAAAATCGGGAAGGGCCAATTGCACCCTTACAAATAAAGTAGGGATCTCCCCTTGCTTTATGGTGTTTGTATCTATGACTTCATACTGATGTTTACTCATGTTTGTGCTGATATTTTTTTGTACCTTTAGTTCTTTAATTCTAAAGCAATTTTGTAACATATGTACTACAATCCTCTATGACTATATAAAAGCAACGCACTACATTTGTCCTTATTGCTATTTTATTTCAGATCAATCATCCTCTTACTATATAGTTGTATATAAGCTAAAGGAGAGGTGGTGAAAATTTTAGCTTTCCAAATTTACCCTAGAATATCTTAACTTTGCCATCTTTATTTAATAATTATTTTCTTACATTCAAATTAAGACAAAACTATCAACAATTCTTTTTAGCACTCAATGGCAATTTGATGCCATGGCAAGAATGAGCTTTTTCTAGAATTGCTTTTCTCATAAATATAAAGTATTTGTTGAAAAGAACATTAGTAAAAGAAAAACATTGAAACATTTGTTAAAGATTGAGATGTTGCATAATTTACTCATAATTCAATGAAACTGAATGCACAAATAATATTATCATGAGAAAATCAGAAATATTTACCTTCTAAATTTGAATTTTCTCTTTATTTAATTTATATATCAATTAATTTACATTTAGTTTTTAGAATTTTTCTTCTTATTCAGTAGTTTTTACCTCATATAATTTATAGCAAATAATATTAGCATCTTGTTAATTGGAATTGCAGCTACAAATAGGAATGCACTCACTAAATGCGGTCTTCCTCATTGGTGACACAGCCTTGAATAGTATGGTAAATGTCTTCTTCCTTTTACATGATGATGGATCAAGTATTTTCCATGTACACTGTTGATGTTCTAATTTTTGTTTTCTTTTATCATTGTTGTGTTAGCTATTCCCTTGGTTCAGGATTGCATATTTCATGCTATGGACATCCATTTATGTGATATTTCAATGGATAATTCATGCTTGTATCTCAATCTGGTAGCTTTTACTCTTATAATGATTCTGCAACTTCTGACATTGTTTGTTTTGTATGTTCTAAATTCTTTTAATCTTTTGAAATACAGGTGGCCCTACCCATTTCTTGACTTGTCATCAGGTCATTCCCCAATCTGGTATACTTTTCTTGCCTAGAAAGCTTTGTACTCTTATAGATTTTCAAATTTATGCTGCAGAATGCATTTTACCAAATTCTTCTTTGTAAAGTATTAGGACTGTCAAAAAATATTATTGTTCATGTTTGATTATATTTAGCTTGATGGTTCGCTTAAATTTGTCTTATTTCTATAAGCTCATTTATTTAACAAGTCAAATACAACAATGATCTTGTTTGATCATATTTGACTTGATAGTAGCCCAATAATTTGTTATTTTATCAAATTCTTATTTACCGAGGATGTTGTTGAAACCTTGTAAACAAGGGGAGAATTTCTCTTATAGGGGAACAACCAAGCACACTAAACATTAAGAGAGGACGATAAGTTTGATGCTCATATAAGTTTATTATGTTTAAAATTATTTTTTAATCAAATGTTGATTTATGCATATGGATGCATATCATATTTATATATTCAGAAATAACTGATTAGTCAATTCTTATAATACATTTTACACTTAATTGTTTATTTATGATACCTTGAACAAGAGGAGGATTTTCATCCAGCTAGTGATAGTCCAATGATACCAAGTGAATATGTGAACCCATTTGCCTGACTAATCAATTGTGTCAATAAAAGGATGCTACTGACACTCACATCCATTCCTTAGAAAAAATGATTGAACCAAATTGGTTGGGTGGTTCTTGCCCCTATAAGTTTGGGATAAAATATCTTAAATCCATACATGTACATCCCAATACATAGATCAGAGTGAGTCGTTGGGATCAAATATGCTCACTAAAGAATCAAAGGTCATGCATACTAGCCCAGGTGAACCCATCCAAGAGGAACCACTCACCCCCTAAGAAGAATTCACCCTAAAGGAACTCCCCTCGCCTTTAACATAAGGACACTCGCCCCAGTAGGCAGAAGATGCTCACCCACCTCTATGGAGCAATAACAACTTTACCAATCCAAGTAGCAACTCAGTGGAAGACTGACTCAATGAAGGCACTCACCAAAGACATCCCAGGGCCACATCAGAGATGGATGTCCATGTATAAGCACCAAAGTTCTGTCTAGTTATCTGTAATAGTTAGATCATGTATTCATTTTATTATATCGTGAGTGTAGTATCTTCTAAAACCTTCCCAACCCTATAAATATGGGGTTGATGGGTATGAATTGGACTTCATGCCAGCTGCAGTTCACAAAGGGAATAGAACTTCAAAGATTTTCTTCTTAATTGCCCATCTATTTCTTCTTCTTTTTTCTCTAGAATAGCTTAGCTAATCTTGTAAGTAGGGTCAATGTGTTGTCCACGGGCAAATTTGGATTCAACAACCCTTGGCGTGTGATGAGTGTGGATTGATATCTATGACCACAAACTAGGCTCTACAAGAAGCAGGGAAACAAAATATGGAGAGATCAGTGAAAGTGGATAACTAGGACTTCACAACTCACTGATAACTTGTGGAGTTGGACGAGAGGATCACGTGAATGATCCCAGGAGCTCTTGAGCGAGTCCCTAGGGTGGCTCCAAGAGTAAACATGTTGGAAGGATCCTCAAATTCATTAATTTGAATGGTGCAATAAAGCGCCAGAGCACTAACGTGAATATATTGCATAGATGAAACCTAATATCCAAGCACTTACGAAGAATCCTCCCCCACCCAGGCGAGCCAGGGGGGGAAGAGCTCTAGCTAACGAACATGTTCTCTGCGAAAATTATAGAAGCCAAGTCACTAGCAAAGTTCAAAATGTCTTGGAGTCAAATAGAGGAAGATAGATCCAGTCAACCAACATGCTTAAGTGTTTATTATTCTTTATCACCTTCAAAGAGTTGCCCCTCTAGTGGTTCTTGCGCCTTCCACTATAGTTATCAAATCCTTTGTTGTGGGCTCCGAAAATTTGGCCCCGGCCTTCCCCGTTTGCTTTTTTGGGTGAGTTTTAACAGAATAAGTTCCGGGATAAATTTTGGAAGGCAAATGGGTTTGTAGATAAGACACTACCCAGAGATTTCGCCCTCATTTTGCGAGGACTTTATGATCTGAGTTCTTGTTTCCTATAGGCGCAAGCCCCTATAGTTAATTACCCCTCCCGAAAACGAGAGAGAACTTTCGATTAAGGCTAGTCGTCAATCAGATACGTAGAGATACGTATTATCTGGCATATAGTAGCAGCATGGGTTGGATTTTGGAAATGGGATATTTAAAATTGGAAATTTTCACCATCTTGCACTTAAAGCGGATGGTGGGGGAATGGATCAGGACCCGATCAAGATCCCATGGTTCCGTCGTCCCGGGCCATCGTGGTCCCTGGTCTACTTAGTCAGAGGAGGTAGTCGACCCAACCTGACATAATGATCCTTGTTGACAGCCATGGGTTGCTTCGTCCAAGGGTACCTTGTAGACCTAGGGGGAGTATTTGCCTAAGGGAATAAATTTGAATTCACCTTAGGTAACAGAGGGCTTTATGCCCTATCCATCATATCCTATTGATTCATATCTCAAGGATTTGATGCCACTAAGGAACGTATTGGCTCTGGCCATAACCGTTATCTTGTTGTGCCATTTGGCGGCAAAATCACTCGGTTTAGAGGGCCCCGGGTCATAATCGTTACCTACAGTGCCATTTGGCGGCAAAACTGCCAGTCAAAGGACACGTACCACGTTCTTACTGGCATGAGATTGTTTGAGAATAGATCCTAGTGATATTTTTGACTAGGCATTAGCTCTCTTTGAGCTGAAGTAAATTTCAATTTGTCCACCTCGGCAAACTGTTGTAGAGAGTGGATGGATTTTGCTTTAAGTGTTTAATGGATTATTTTCGATTTTTAAATATTTGGAGTTTGGGATTTTTGGAGATTTTGGATTTTTATGGGAATTTGGGTGGCATTTTGAAATATTTGGAATTGACTCCTCCGATTGAGATTTGCATTCAACACGGTCATCATCGGAGTGACTTTGAAGTCATTTGCATTTGAGAATTGAACATTGTCAACTCTGTCAATTTGCTGACAGAGGATCGGGTTCTTTGTTGATATAAGTTTTCGTTAGTGAACCATTTGTTTAATAAACCTTGAAGGCCTAATATGAACTAATAAATAAAATATCTCAGTCGATACCGCGATCGCATATTTGTTTAACGGTTTGAGCCGTGTCGACTCCTATCTATCCATATAGAAGGATCGGGCTCGAATTTGGGTTCACTTATTAACCAGCGCAGCATACCTAGTCATCACATGTGTACCAATAACACGCTCGCCGAAGCTCATGTGGGTGTTTGGGGATATTTTATAATTATTTGTTGAACCTTGTCGACTCCTATTTACCTGCTTAGGAGGATCGGGTTTAAATTTATTGACCAGCGCAGCATCCCTAGACATCACATGTGTTCTTACAACACGCTCGTCGGAGCCCATGCGGGTCTACAATTGTACGTGCATTTTTGTGTACCTATGTGCATACAAATTACAGTGCAAATGTGGGGGTATTTTTGGAATATTTCAGTTGTACGGGTGACTATCGTTTGAATGCAGCATTCTGTTTTGAAGCTCGTAGATGCCTTCTATCTGCTTTTACGAGTGTTGTAGATCCGGTGGCGTAACATGGCAACTTTTGGATTGAGTTATTTGTTACTTTGTACATATAGACTGTCATGCTCTACTTATCGCTTTCTACAAGTGGATCATAGTGCACTAACGAATCTCCTGCTTTGATTCGTGGATAGTTGTATTTGTTGTAATTCTCCTGTACTTTGCTTGTGGACCATTCATTGGATGTATAGGGATCTTCCTTAGTAGCTCGTAGGAATCCTATATTTGTCGTGGCGCTTCAATATTTGCCCGTAGATGATATGCAGTGTATATGGCAGCCCTCCTACCATGACTCGCAGGAGCTTACATCTGCTGGGGCTCTTCTGTATTCCTCTATGGATGGCCTGATGGATTTCCTACAATAGCTTGTAGGAGTTTGCATTTTGCTATATACCTTTCGTCTTTGGCTTGCAGAAGATCAGTGTGTTTGTCTTCTATTGGATGGTTGTTGGCCGTAGGAATATTGCAGCATTCACTACCTTGGTCTCTTGTTGTAGAGGACAAATGTATTCATGTCCTTCGTTTCTTGCAAGATGTGTTGTATTTGGCTTCATGTTAACGTAAATTATGGGATGTGACATTTGCTGTGCATTTGGTGACCCGTTAATGTTGATTGAAAATCTTCATATTTTTGATTGCGAGTGTGTCATTGCATCCTCTACAAAGTTCCCATATTATGAGTGATAACACTGGTGATGCAGGACTAAGATGCATTTGAATGAAAACTATAAGGATTAGCACGATTTATTAAAGAGAGCAATTGTGATTAGATTACTAGCAATTGAAACGACAAAGTAAAACAAGAGAGGGGTGCTTACGCTTAGGCCAAGTCACTTGCTAAATGCTCGAACAAACAAATAGTTTAGAAACTCAAAAACATGCAAAATAATAGACGTTCAACTAACATTCCTAAGTTAACAATGAAATAAGAAGCATAGAAAGATACACTAAAAACCCTACGTTTACTAAGCTTTAGCAATTTAGGCGGAGTTTGATCCTTGGCGAATCCGTCATCACCTACAAGGTTAGTAGATGAAGAAGTAATTGACTAGGGAAGAAAACTCACCCTTATTTGGAAAAGAGTCGCCATCGGATGATGTTCCTTTGATTGCTAATTGCACCGGTGAGGAGATGTAGAAGATGAGCGATGTAACCTTTGATTGAATGCGATGTAGTAGCCGGAGTGGTGGAGGTCGTGGCTCGGCCGAAGATGGTCCAATGCCCTTTTGATCTTTGATCGTCAATCACATCAACCAAGATGATGTGGATTCGGTCGATGTACTCTTCGACGGTGTTGTCGAAGTCAAAGCCCACGTCAAAGAAGGGAGAGCGGAGTATGTCGATATTGTCTTGATCGTCAAGCACCAAGCCGTAATCCCATTCGAGGACCTCCATTCATGTTGAATGTGAAGGAGAGAGCTTGAAGACGTTGTTCCTTTGCTATCCTTGATGTTTCTTCCCAAGAGATGGGTGGTTTTGCTTTGAAAATCAAAGGGAGAGAGGGTGGAGGAGGTGGCCGACCAAGGTAGGGTTTCGGAGGTGGAGTTGGCTTTGATTTGGGGGAACTAGGGTTAGGGTTTTGGGAGGGGGAAGAGTTCTAAAATCTAAATTTGATTTTAGAATAGGATTTGGAGGGATTTAGGAATTAGAAACTTTGAATTAATTCCTAAGGAGGTGAGGGTTTAATGTGGAGAGAGAGAGGGGGATTGGAGAGAGAGAGGGGCGGATAGGGGATAGGGCCGGCGGCATTAAGAGGGTGGGGAGGTGATTGAGGAATTGATTTGGGCTTCCTAATTTAGTTTTAGGGAATATGGAAAGATTTAATGAGATCCTATTTAATTTAAATTTCAAATAGGAACCAATTTGGAAACTTTCCAAAAATAAAACTCATGAATTTAGGAAAGGATTCCAAATTCAAATTAAATAGATTTGAATTTAAAACCTACCCTAAATTATCCAATCTAAAATAGAAAGTAGGAGTTAATGGGGGAAGGGAGGGCTAGGGGTCGGCGGTTGGAGGGGTTCAGATGGGGGTTTGGGCGGCCAGGGCTTGCGGTTTGGGTGCTTTGGTGGCGGAAGGGAGGATGGGGCAGTGGGGCTCTCGGCTTGGGTGGTGTTTGGGGCCGTGGGGAAGGGGAGAAAGGGAGGGGAGATTGGTGGGGTGGTGGTAAGGGGAGATGAGGCCGGCGGTGGAGGGGAAGGGGAGAAGAGAATAATAGAAAAACAAACCACGAATACGACACGTCTAGATTGGTGGGTAATGTGCCATTCTCCCTCTCCTACGGATCCTTCTCAAGGGCTCTTAACTCTCAAGCTTTCAAACACAAGTGCAGGAAATTTTCATCATAATCATTCATTAACTATGACAATACAACATAGGGCTTATAAATAGCCTCAAACAAAAGACCAAAAGAAAAGACGACAATGCCTTCGTGGGCTTATAAACAATCCTCCCTTAAGTAAGGGTAAAATTAGTAAAAGAAATAAACTCATAAAATAAAAGAAACAACGATAATAAAACTCAAAAAT
This sequence comes from Dendrobium chrysotoxum, assembly GCA_019925795.1. NCBI lineage: Eukaryota > Viridiplantae > Streptophyta > Magnoliopsida > Asparagales > Orchidaceae > Dendrobium > Dendrobium chrysotoxum. Next base: position 56,315,731 of record CM034298.1, on the reverse strand, counting down.
ACAAAGACTCGATCGTGGCCGTAGATCGACGACCACGCCTACGATAAACCTTCCATGTAGTGATGTCCTCATCAACTGGTCTTTAATGTTAGTCGGCAGCTCGCATCCCATTCGTCATAGCTTTCATGAATCGGTGAGGATTTCTCATGGCTTTGGAACTAAGCCATGTCCTTCACGATCTTCTTGTTGCTTGCAAACAAGTTATACTTACACGTTCTTTGTTCTTAAAATGATTTATAATATGCATGGCGAGCTTGGCATTATTGTTCATTGATGTATGCATATGTATCTCCATGTTGCTTGTTACTCATGAATGGATGTAGGGGCCCTTCCTTGTCCACTATACATCTTCTTGAATGATCAAGATTTGTTCATTGAGCCTCTATATTTTGATTGCTCATTTGTTGGACTCAAAGTCTGGCTCAACTCAGATGCTTCATTCAAATTTAAGTTCTTTATGGTTCATTTGGGTTCTTCTTGGTTAAGTTTGATTCGAGTCTTTTGTTTTATTGTTCAAGCTCAAGTCCAACTTAGTTCAAATTTTGGACCCTTGCTTATTCGTTGATTTGAGTTCATTTTAGTTCCCTGTGGTCCATACGAGTCCCCTGCTGTCTTGTAAAGTTCAAGTCCAAATTCAAATTGAGTTCATATCCACTGCACTTAGTTTGTTTGAGTTCTTGTCTATTCATATTAAGATTAACTCTTTGTTGTCCAAGTTTGAGTCCAGAGTACAAGTTTAAGTTCTTGTTCAAAGTCTTTTGAAGTTTTTGGAGATTCAAACCCCTTGTAATTTAATTGAGTTCAGGTTTTTTTATTGTTCATCGTCATTCTCCCAAGCCTGAATTCATTTAGATTTGAGTTCTCATTAATTTAATTTTGTTGTTCATTAAGGTCCCCTGCTATTCAAAAGTTTGCAAGTTCTTGTCATTTTCACACAGAATTTCGGCAGCCTCCCGATGTCTCCCCTGTTTAGGGAAAACTACAGGAAACTGGGCCTTCCCACCACGTTAAAAAAAGCGCGTATGGTAAGTGTCCTCGAACACCACGGCATTATTTACTTCGTCCCCCACCACGCTAAGAAAAGCGTGTATGGGTCTTCTACAGGTACATGCTTTAAAAGAGCACAGTTTGCTTTACCCGCAAGTACAGAGCCGCGTACGGATACTTAAGATTGTCCGCACCACACTACAAAAAGCGTGTATAGAGCCCACCCACCTCGTCGTAGGTGTCGCACCGGGTTCCCTTCCCACCACGCTAAAAAAAGTGTGTATGGGTGATTTTTCACTCGACACAAACATCGAGGATAGGATTTTGGGTTCGAGAGCTGCTTACCTGCCTCGTCGTAGGTGTCGCACCGGATTTCCTCCTACCATGCTAAGAAAAGTGTGTATAGGTGGTTGACGGGTGTGTCACGCACACCAAGGTAGGATTTTAAGTTCGAGAGCTGCTTATTTGCCTCATCGTAGGTGCCGCACCGAGTTTCCTCCTACCACACTAAGAAAAGCGTGTATAAGTGGTTGACCAACGCGTCACGCACACCGAGGTAAGAGAGGAGTTATCCTTCCTTTTCTTTTTTATTTTTTGTATTAATTATAATCAATTATAATTAATGATTATTAATAATGATTAAATATAATTAAAATAATTAATTTAAATTAAGTATAATTAATGATTATTAATAATAATTAAGCATAATTAGAATAATTAATTACAATTAACTTTTATTAATTATAGTTAATTATTGATAATAATAATTAACTATAATCAAACATAATTAATTAAATTAATTTCAATTAATTATTATTATTAATTAAATATATCTAAAATAATTAATTATAAATAATAATTATTAATAATAATCAAATATAATTAAAGATAATTAATTTAATTAATTGAAAGTAGGGTTTAAACAGGATTAGGTGTTCTGTAAATCTCACGGCAGAATGAATCATCTGTTTCCCTCTTTTTGCCTAAATCCCTGGAGTTCGATGGAGTTCGACAGATTTACTGGATTCGGCCAAAGAAGTGTGTGAAAGGTAGAGAGTTACCCTCTCAGTCCGCGAGCTCCCTTTGTTGCTTCCGCCTCAAAATGTTGCAACTTCTGGCCGTCAGGAAGGGGAAGTTGTCGAAGGAGTAGAGTCGAACAACAACAAAGGAGCCGAAGAAGCGGTGCGAAAGGGAGAGAGTCGCCTTCACAGGGAACGAGCTCCGTCGTTGGTTCCGATCAACTATCATAACTTCCGATCCACAAGAAGGGAAAGTCGTCGGGAGAGCAGAGTTGAACATCAACGAAAGAGCCGAAGAAGCACCTAATAGGGAGAAAGTTAAATTCACAGCAATCGAGCTCTTGTTGTTGCTTCCGATCAAATGCTGTAACTTCCGATCTCATAGGAAGGGAAGTCGTGGAGGGAGCAAAGTCGGACAACCACGAAGGAGCTGAAGAAGCATGCGAGAGGGAGAAAGAAAATGGGCGAGAGAGCGAGAGGCCGAAGGCCTCGTTTCCTCCCCCTTTTAACGACACAAGCCGGTCGTGAGGAGGGCATGGGAGACGCGACATTGGACATGCGTAGTCGTGGGCGTAAGGCTTGAGCGATGTGGCCGGACATGTATGGGATTTTAGTGATTTTTTTTTTTTGTTTTGTGTCCTGGACACAGGTCAACATTTGTCAAATTCAAGAAGATGTTCATCACACAATTTGTTATTGCCCAAAAGCATCTAAAGAACTTGCTAGCCCTTTTGAGGATGAGGCAAGAGTCATACGATTCCTGAGAAACTTATCGAGAGATTTGATAGAAAGATGTTGGAAGTGAGGGACTTTTAACTGAGAACATTAGCGGAGTTATTTCACTTTGGTAAAAACCTTACCCTTTCCAACACAACATTTTTGATATATTTCACTTTGGTGCTCTTTATTCTAGATTAAAACTTAATGGTAGTTTAAAAATTGTGACTATTTTGTTAGATCAACAAGAAAAAAAAACTATGGGAATTATAAATTAACCCTTGAGGGCATATTGCTTCCAGGTATTTTTAAAATATCCACTTAATCCCCATATATGAGATTCATTTGTACATTTTAAGGCAACTTAGCATTTATGTGATGGTTGTGTATATTTCAAAACAATATGTGATTTATGTGTTTATTTTAACTATGAAATGAAGCTTAGATGTAATTATACCAGCAAAATACTATTATTATTAATATTATAACTTTCTGATACAACTTATCTCTCCTGTTTCCTACAGGTACTTGGCTGTTACAGCATTGCATGCTCCCTGTTATGCTGTATTCCCATTGATAATAAAGCTGAAGCATTATTTGCTCATAAAATGGTTTCCTCGGTCCTATTATTTAATTAATTAGCAATTGGATGAAACAATTAAAGCAGCTTGTTTGCCTCTGCCAATTTTCTCCGATGATTCTTAAGATTCAAAAAGAATTCTCTTCTGAGGATATAGAACAATCCCAGATTTTGTTTTTTAGAAGTACTAGTAACAATACATCTGCACTGATTGTGCATGGCTTAAATTTTATGATAAGTATTTTTTGAGGTATGTATGAGATTTCCAATTCATATTGTAATTCTCTTATAATTGGAATATCAAGCCTAGTTTTTAATACTCGTATGGATAAATAAAGGAGTTTTGTGAGGTAATGCTATGATGTCACAGAATTCATTGTTGTATGTCTATTTCCTTTAATACCATTGTATAAAAAACAATGACAAATAGATCCAATCTATAACTTTGATTGCAATAGAAAAGCTTGTAATTTTCAAATTACAATTCCTTCTAAGCATTGTAAAACTTAATATTTACATGCAATTGATGATTTTTCAAGGATATTATGAAAGTGTTCATTTTTTAATAAATTAAATAGCAATGTAACTAATTCAAGCGGAGAGTGACAAGCAAGAGATATGTTTATCACCTGCTTCCACACTTTCACAGCTTACAACTATGATTTTCCCATTCGGTATGAATTTATAATCTTGTAAAAAGTGATCAGGTTACCTGAAAAATATTAGGAACAGTAAATATACATAGTATTTGCAGAAGCACAGGCAATCATATCTGCTGTAGGATGCCAGGCCATGTGGATCACTTTGGTTGTGAAATCACATGGAATAATACTGCTGATTTCACAGCCTGAATTCTCATTTCCTGTCAAACAATGGAGAGAAATTTTCATTTAAAATGATTGGGTAAAAAGGGAGAAAAATGGTTATTAAGCATTAATGAAATGGTATCTGGAACCTCGCTTTCCCCATGCAAAGCCTGTCAGTCTTCTTGCAGTTCTAGGATTAGTAGAATGAGATGACCTGGGTGATCAATGCAGGTAAATCAACTCAATGGTCAATGTACTTATTGATATCCATACAAAATGTATTAAAATAAGAAGACTTTTAGCATAGACTATAGGGCATGACATTCGATTTACTTTGAGTTGGATGTAATATATGAGAAATTAATCAAAATTTAAATTGCACAAATGTCAAAGCAATTTTTAAGGAGCTTGTGACTCATTTGCATCACAAATTTGATTAGGATATCATGAGCTAATTATTTTCCTCATATATTTCTATTTAAATAACATATATCTTCTTGTTTATAGGAGAATAAGATTCATGACTAACTAATGCAAGAGCCAAGAGAAACCAAGGAAATTGTTCATTGTAATCTGGACTAAAACAAATAAAGATAAATAAACATAACAAAAGTAATCCAAGATGAACAAACTTGCATTGCATATGATTTAAGAGAGAGAGAGAGAGAGAGAGAGAGAGAGAGAGAGAGAAATAAACTACAGCTAAGAAGTGGCTCCAATGCTTCATGAACAATGGCCTAGTGATTCAAATCACAACTCCTTCGGTCCCTACTCCCAAAACGGTTGTTCATTTTTCGAAAAAATATCAGACGTGTATTTCCATTTGGTTCTTATAGCAAATGTTTTTTCCCTTCAATGACTCCCCTAAAAATCTAATAACTGGTCTTAAGCCCTTTATAAAATATATATGTAATTATTCTTTAAAAAAACAATTACAACTACCCAATTATCATCTAGATTTGCAGTTGACAATATTTATTCAGGGCACCTTCTGTGACGAACCGTTTGGGGGCCGGTTCAACCGAACCGGCCACCCCCTTTATTAGATACCGCGACCCAGGAGGGGTCGCTATTTCGCGAAACCGAAGGGGGCGGAAGGCTGGGCGGAACCGAAGACTCGCGTGGGAGGTTTTGGAAAAATTCTTTTGCCATTTTTAGCGACTCAACGCGTTGGGAGATAAGATTTGAAGACTCCTTTTCAATTCTACCGTTAAAGGAGTGCTAATTTTGGAGAAATTGCAACGGAAGAGAGAAAGAAAGAGGGAAGAAGGTTTGTTGGAATTTCTTTCTAATTTTTCTTATAAATTTCGTCGATTCCTTAAATTAAAGCAAATGATACTTTCATATTAGGAAAGGAAGGGATTGAAAGCAAAGAGAAAGAATTTTGGGAGAGGAAGAAGAAATTTAGGGTTTTGAGAAATTCCCAAAATTTGTAAGTAAATTTTGAGTATGAGTAAATTTCTATCTTGAAATTTTATGAGTTAACTTTTATTGTTTGATTTTAGAGATTTGGAAAAGAGAAGATCGAAAGCTTCAGGAGTTTGATTTCACAAACAAAATTCTTGGAAGAGAAATTAAGTGGGTATTTATAAAATTTTCTTTATGTCATTTTCTTTCCAGAAGTATGAATATAAAAGTTATGTTTTACATTTTTGGAAACTATTGTTTGAAATAAACAAATGATTTTACAGTAAACAAATGGTTTTACAAGCACGAGTATGTCAAAGAAGATGTATATGCATTAAGAACGTATATAGATATATATGAATAAATAGAAAGAAAATATGAATGAATAATACATGAAGGATTTGAAATATAAAAGAAAATGGAAAAGGATATGCATGAAAATTTCAGGAGTCACCCCCGTATGGTACTGGCTGGGGAAGCAATGTACCCGTGCACGATAAAAATAAAAGGGAAAAGGTTATGACATAAGGAAAAGGAAATGGAAATGGATGTACCTCTGGTACATTTTGACGGTGCTCCTGTATAAAAGAAATGGGAAAAGGAATAATAGTTAAAGATAAAAGCTATAAGAAATGATAATAAAGTCTATATGAAGAAAGAAACGGAATAAAGAAAGGACTTATATATTTATGCCAAATGAGATGAAGAAATGCAATAATAATAATGTTAATATGAAATGTCTTTTATGCATGAAAATTTGTTTAACTGATACCCACTGAGTTTACTTAGTGAACTCAAACAATGAATTTAAATGTTTCAGGTAAGTCTTCAGAATTAGAAAATTGGAGAAAGAGAAGAGTTCGTCTATAGAAGACGACGTGCATCTGAAAACAGGTAAAGTGTGATCTCAAACAGATGTGATAGTATTTAAAGAATTTTAGTTAGTGGCTCTTCCGCTGATTAAGGAGATTTACTGTTTTTATATTCTTATACTTATGAATTGTTTAGATCCTACCGTCTGACCTTAGTTCCCGCCTCGTTAATTCGAGTATCCGGGCCGGGTCGTGACACCTTCAAATTTCAATAGCAATAAAAAATGACTGTTGAACATAGAAAATTATCATCATCACCTTCAGCCTTATCTCATCTAGTTGGGATCAGCTTATTGAAATCTTATTTTCAATTCTTTATTGTTTGAGTATTATCTAGTGGGATAAAGGCTTGATGTTGTTGTTCTATTGTTTGAGTATTATCTCAAATGTTATATTTATTACTTCACAAATTATTTTGAACATCCTCTATCTACGTTATCTTTTATATCTATTCCCTCTTTTTTCCTAAAATTATGATAATAATTTTATCTGCACATCTAGTTTAAATATTCTTTACCTTTAGTTATAAATGTTCAAAAAACCTAAATGTATTTTTTAATTACTTTATCTTCAATAGAAGCCACTCTAATTGTTCATCTAATATAATCATTCTTTAATCCATCATTTCTAATTTTATTATGCATTCATCTTAACATTTTCATTTTCATTATACTCAACTTAGATATTAATGACTTTTTACCTCCTAACATTAGGATTCAACATTGCCCATATAATTATGGTTTTATAAACTACACCTTTAAATCTCCATGATATGCTTTTATTATATAACACTCTTAAGGTATTCCTTCATTTTAGTCACCTAGCATTGACTGTAGAAATTATATCCTCATTTACATGATAATTCTTTATTTAAAGCTAGTACACCTAAGTACCAAATTATCTTTCAATAAGAGAAATTTATGATAAATATCAATAAGCTTGAAAAGATATCGTAAAGTGGCTTACATATATTTGTGGTACAAAGTTCATCAGATAAATAAGGTGGTCAAAAAGCACACCTGGGTCCATTTTTACTAACATTCAATACAAGTCCAACTTCATGTCCATCATCACGTGAGAAAATTCTGAATGTATTGCTAATAACCATAAGAATGAAAATATATTAGCAAAAATATGAAAAGTGAACATTAAAAGGGATAAAAACGGCCAAAATTAACAATTCTAACCAACCTGTAAGAACCGCTAGCAAATTGACGGCCATCACTACTGAGGCAGCAGTCAAATTTGTCAAAGATAGAATCATTATTGTACAACTCAGAAAGCTAACAAAGCATTAAAAATCTGTCAATGACAATAAAAAAGATAGAACGCTAGCACTGAACTGAAAGGAATTAACAATTATGAAACTAATTTGCAGGAAAATTACAAGTTTAAAGGTAGAACTTCAGGGTAAAGGACCAAAAATTATAGCAGTCTGAATTACTTAAATATTTTGCAAGCCACCGATTCACAGTATAAACTTTACTTGGATGAGAAACAACGAAGTCCATGCTTGAACAGCTCCCAACTAATGTTTGCTCAGAGACATAGGGCTCAAAGCATACAATCAAAATAGATATTCAGTGAAAGTGCATGAGATGGTATTATTGAGGCAACGTCTGAGGTTCAATCCTGCATCTTTTTTCTTGAATTTGAACAATCACAACAAGACTTTGTGATTTATAACGAAAATGCATATTTCCACTTGTCTATTATAGTTCGTCATTGTTGGTTGACGCCAAGTTTAGCGCCTCGGAGCTTTATGTAGATTTCAACTAGAAGAGATGCTTCGGGAAATAGGAATTGAAATGGAAAGCGAAGGAAGAAGACAGAGAAATATAGCACTACACAGATGCTGAGAAAGCTTGTCTTTTCCTCTGTATTTATTAAGCAGAAAGGGGCAAAACTTTGTGCAATTGGTTCTAGGTGTTTTCTTCCCTACTCAGTACTCACTAAAACGCGGGTTGGATGCTCAAAGGGAAACAAAATGTCCTCACCACATTATTACAAAAGGTTTAATAAAGATAGGGTTGCAGAGCAAAATTGCGTGTAATCGCACATCAAGTTTTGTGATTCCACGTGATGCGATTGCAAGCATGTGCTCAAAGTAGATAAAATTTCTCAAAACTTGAATTTGTGTGAAGATTGTAAATAGAAGGTAAAGACATATGTTGACCTCCACACGAATGTCAAATTAGTGCGAGCAAAAGAGACGAATTTGGCGACTTAACCAACAGTCAGCGAGCGCGATGCTTCACATAAATGGTCAAACGAACTACAACGTTGCGATCAGAACATCAAATTCACCTAAGGGAGGACCCCTCACGGTCGAATCGAACAAAAACGATCAAAATTGGCTATCAACATCCAAAATTGACGACCGACGCTGCCCAAACGACATATGATCTGAATCACCTAAAAATTGACTGTAATTTTGCCCAAAGAAATTCGTGCGGAAAAATCAACACAAATCCCGAGGCGATAACACACAAATCGAGATGCACGAGAAATGAGGGAGTATGAGGATCAATGCATAATTATCGTTATTATTAATAATAATAAAATTAAAATTAAAAAAAAATCATATTTACCTCTGCTCAGATCTCTACCGAAATCCCGTTGCCCATGCCCTGTAAATCAGCGCCGAACTGTCCCGTCTGCCGCGTGTACGATCTAGCCTCAATCCCTGCTCTCGCTCGTGTCATTAAAAAGAAGAGGAAATGAAGCCATCGTTTTTTCTTCTTCCCGATCACAAGCTATCACTGTGGGCTCCAAAAATTCGGCCCCGGCCTCCCCCGTATGCTTTTCGGAGGAGTTTTAACGGATTAAGTTCCGGGGTAAATTTTGGAAGGCAGATGGGTTTTTAGATAAGACACTACCCAGAGATTTCTCCCTTATTTTGTAAGGACTTTATGATCTGAGTTATGATTTCCTATAGGCGTAAGCCCCTATAGTTAATTACCCCTCTCGGTAACGAGAGAGAACTTTCGATTAAGGCTAGTCGTCAATCAGATACGTAGAGATACGTGTTATCTGGCATATAGTAGCAGCATGGATTATGCACTTAGAAAGTTTGAAAGCTTTGATATTTAAAATTTGAAAATTTCACCATTTTGCACTTAAAGCGGATGGTGGGGGAATGGATGATGAGCCCGATCAAGATCCCATGATTCCGTCGTCCCGGGCCATCGTGGTCCCTGGTCTACTTAGTCAGAGGAGGTAGTCAACCCAACCTGACAGAAGGATCCTTGTCGGCAGCCATGGGTTGCTTCGTCCAAGGGTATCTTGTAGACCTGAGATGGATGTTTGTCTAAGGGGACAACTTTGAATCCACCTTAGCTAATAGAGGGTTTTGTGCCCTATCGATTATATCATATTGATTCATATCTCAAGGATTTGATGCCACTAAGGAACGTATTGGCTCTGGCCATAACCGTTATCTCGTGATGTCATTTGGCGGCGAAACCACTCGAGACAGAGGGCCCCGGGTTATAATCGTTTACCTGCAGTGTCATTTGGCGGCGAACTGCCGGTTAGAGGACACGTACCACGTCTTTATTGGCAAGAGACTATTTGAGACTGGATCCTAGTGATATTTTCGACTAGGCATTAGCTCTATGTGAGCTAAAATAAATTTCAATTTGTCCACCTCGGCAAACTGTTGAGGTGGGTAGATGGATTTTATTTTAAGTGTTTAATGGTTCAATTTCAATTTTAAATATTTTGGATTTTTGGATTTTTGGATTTTCTGGAATTTTGGATGCATTTTGAAATATTTGAAATTGACCCCTCCGATTGAGATTTGCATTCAACACGGCCATCATCGGGATAATTGGGATCATTTCCTTATATGGGTTGAACCTTGACGACTCTGTCCACTTGCCGACAGAGGATCGGGTTCTTCATTGGATGTAAGTTTTCGTTAGCGAACCATTTGTTTAATAAACCTTGAAGGCCTAATATAAATATATAAAATAAATATTCCGGTCGACCCCGCGACCGTATATTTGTTTAACGGTTCGAGCCGTGCCGACTCCCATCTATCCATATAGAAGGATTGGGCTCGAATTTGGGTTCACTTATAACCCGCGCAGCATCCCTGAACATTACGTGTGTACCAATAACACGCTCGTCGGGGACTATACGAGTGTTTGGGGGTATTTTATAATTATTTGTTGAACATTGTCGACTCTTATTTACCTGTTTAGGAGGATCGAGTTCAAATTTATTAACCAGTGCAGCATCCCTAGAAGTCATGTGTATATCGATAACACGCTCGCTGGGGCCCATGGGGATATTTGGGAGCATTTTATAACTTATTTGTTGAACCTTATCGACTCCTATTTACCTGCCTTAAGAGGATCAGGTTCAAATTTATTGACCCGCACAGCATCCCTAGACGTCACGTGTGTTCCAATAACACGCTCGCCGAGGCCCATGTGATAATAGTTGCCCCTTTTGTGTACCTATGTGCATACATATTATAGTGCATGTGTTGACCTCTACTGTGAAAACAAAAAAGCATACCTCGGACTAAACCCCGCAAATCCTGCCGAGATCCCGCTGATCCGGCGCCGAATCGATCAAATCCCGGAAATCCTTCGCAGAAGCCTCGATCGCGTCTTCGTTTGAGTCGTTAAATACGACACTCTCCCACAGCTCGCTATCCACTTCTTCCTCCCGATCTCTCTGCGACCAAGCTTCCCATTCCTCCTCACTTGTCGAGGCCGAAGCACTCCCATCGTTGCTTGCGATTTCCTCCTCTCCAACTCTCCGAACCTTCCCCCCAGGCCGAAGCCCTCCCGTCGTCTGCTCCGATCGGAAGCCCCAACCTCCCTATCCCATCGATCGAGAGAGATCGAGAGAGAGAGAGAGGGAGAGAGAGAGAGAGAGAGAGGGAGAAGGACCGACCTACCTCTCCAAGCCGCCGCCTCCTCTCCGTTTCCCCTTGCCAGATCGGAAGTTACGACATTTTGTGATCGGAAGCAACAACTGAGCCCGCGGCTATGAAGGTAACGTTCTACCTTTCACGCACTTCTTCGGCCTAACCCGTGGGTTTGCCGAGCCAAAGAGAGGAAAACAGAGGATTTAGCCCAAACCTCCTCAAATCCTGCATTAATCTTGTTGCTAGACAATGCCTAAACCTTGCCCTAATCCTTCATTAATCATAATTAATCTTATTTGATTAATTATGATTATTTATAATTAAGTGTTATTAATTATAAATAATTATAATTAATCATTAATTATGATTAAGTTTAATTAATTATTTCTCATTATTTTTAATAATTTATAATTATTCATAATCAATTATTATTAATTATAAATAATTATGATTAATTAATAGTTATGATTAATTTTAATTAAATATATTTAATTACTTTTAATCTCAATTAATAATTATCTATAATTATTCATAATTAACTATTTTTAATTAATTATAAATAATTATGATTAATTACTAATTACGATTAATCTTAATTAACAATATTTAATTATCTTAATCTTAATTAGTAATTACTTATGATTATTTATAATTAGTTATTAATTAATTATAAATAGTTATAATTGATTGCTTCTGATTGTAATTGGTTGAAAATGCAAGAAAGGCACTCTCTTGCCTCGATCCACGTGCCAACCTCGACGCTTGCAAAGGTATAATTTTCTAACTCAGATTCTCGCTCTTGAAGTTCGCGGCGGACCGGAAAACCGCCTATACACGCTTTCATAAGCGTGGTGGGATGGGACCCCGGTGCGGCGCCTACAACGAGGCGGGTAATCACCTCAAAATCCTATCCTCGGCGTTCGTGTCGAGCCGGCAAACCGCCTATACACGCTTTCTTAAACGTGGTGGGAAGGGAACCCGGTGCGACACCTACGGCGAGGCAGGTAGGCCCTATGCACGCTTTCTTAAGCATGGTAGGGACGATCTTAAGTACCCGTACCTACGGGGAAACAAATGCTTTGCTTTTTCAGGTACGTCGAAGACCCATACACGCTTTCTTAAGCGTGGTGGGGGATTGAAGACTTTACACGGCCGCGGTGTCCTCGAAAGAGGGCATCTACCATACACGCTTTCTTAAGCGTGGTGGGAAAGGCCCAGTTTTCCGTTATTTCCCCTAAACGGGGGAGATGCCGGAATGCTGCCGAAATTTCGGGTGAATCTAAGACCGTACTTGGACTTGTTTGAATTCAAGAAGAATAAATGAGACTTGGACTTGTGAACTCAAACACAAATTGAACACTAATCAAAGTTGCAAGCATTGAACCCTAACCTAAATGAACTCAAAATGAACCTAATTTCAACCTAAACTAGAACTTAACCACAAATGATTTGAACTTCATTCGAACTTGTGAGGACTTGGACAAAACTCGAACAACAAGAGACTCAAATTTGACATTGAGTTGAACTTGAGCATGGACTACAAAGGACTTGATCTAATTTGAACATTACCTGAATTGAACTTGAACCATCAAGGACTTGTAAAGTCAGAATTTGAACTATACGACACCAAGGGGAATTTGGACTCCAATTTGATTGAGCAATGGTAGACTTGTGAACTTGAACCAGATGATGTAAAGGACCACATTTGAGCTCAAATGAATGGATGAATGAAAGGAGCTTAAAATTGAACGAATTGAACTTGTGTATGACTCGAACCATAGGGGATGAAACCTAAGGCAATGAATCAGACATCAACTTGGCAAGCACACAATAAAGTTTGGGAATACAAAATGCTAAATAATAGTCTAAAGCACGCAAGTAAATATTAATGGTTGGATAAGGGACTTGAACTAAACAAAGAGCTTCAAGCATGGCTTACTCCCTCAATACTACGACTCACTCGTAATGATCACAACAATCAAAGTGCTAGCGCCAACAAGTAGTTCATGATGATGCATCAAGAGGTTTATGGTGGAGAGAGCTTCATGACAATGAAAGCTTAATGTGTACCATACCACACACATAAGTAATGCAAAACTTCTAATGAATGATTAAGCACAGATAGACCAGAAGGAGATTTGTGATGATCAAGGAACTCCAAATACGTTCATATAAGGAGGGAGGCATATGCTGAATAAAGCTTTAACTCCATGAAGAACAAAATCCCCAAACGAAGGTCAACGAATGAATAAGGAATTTATATTTCAAAAGGCATGACTTGATTTGTTCATAAGCAACAATGTTCATATCAATGAATTAGCGAACTTGTGTATAGAAGATTGAAAGCACTGATG